>JANHGD010327145.1:0-10391 GCA_027560375.1 Imantodes cenchoa
CGCTATTCAAACTGCCTTGTCGATCGGCTGTCAGCCGACGACAAGGCTTTTGCGAACCGGGAGCATTTCACCCCTGCATAGCAGGTATGTTATCAATATGCACAGTATTGCGCAAAAGTCCTAGGTCACCACCCACTTTGTTTTAATGACTTTTTGGTCTCTGTATTAAGATTCAAATGGAAAATACAGGAAATATGTACTCAAAATTTAAACACACAATAGTTTTCAGAACAAAATGGCTTCTTCAGGCAAAAAGTCAATATTTAGTGTGACCTCCCTTGGTTCTAAGCACATCTTGAACTCTTTTGGGGAGATTGTTCTGAGGTAATCTTCTGGTATATTCCTGGCTTCTTTCAGCATTTCCAAGGGTTCTTCTTTAGATTCAGGTTGTCTTTTATTTGTTTCTCTGTTCAGGTGATCCCATACTGTCCCTATAATATTCAGGTCCGTGGAGGCCAGTCCATGACTGTCAATCAGCTTTCTTTGCTAAATATGATTTAACTGTAGTAGCAATGTACTTGCGATCATTATCATGTTGAAAAACAATCCATTCCCAATTGGGTGTTTTCTAAAAGGAATGGCATGACGAATTAAAACTTGTCTGTACTTTTCAGCATTCCTGATCCCATCAATATCGACCATATCACCAACACCACTGGCAGAAATGAAGCCCTAAACCAGTGTTCTCAAATAGTGGGGTACACCCCCCCAGGGGGGCCCAGAACAATGCCAGGAGGGTGCATGTGACCCCGGGGAACATGTGTGGTCCTTCTCAATCGATTTCCCCAGACGGGGAGTGTTTTCTCAGTTGCATGCTGCTCAGAGCCCAGAAGAGAAGGCGGCCAGGCAGGGTGGGGTGGCTGTGTGGGTTCTTCTTGTTCTTGGCGGGCGCCACGGTAGCCATGAACGGCATGGCGAACCTGCTGCTGGACAAGAAGGAGCATCCTCTGCAGCTGGGCAAAAGCTTTGAACGGTAACCTAAAGCCTCCTTCCATACCATTCACAGGTAAGTGGGTAGAGCAGCCTTCTCCAACCAATAGTTTTCTTGCAGCTTATAATAAGTAAAATAATAAATATTAACACTAAAATTCCATTGGAACCCAGATCGGAGAGTTGGGGGGACGCAAAATGTTTACTTGTTCCTAGGGAGGGCTTAACAGAAAATAATTGAGAAGCACTGCCCTAAACCAAGACAGACCCTCCACCATGTATCACTGAAGGCTGCAAGCACTCATTCCTCCATTTCTCTCCAACTCTTTTTACATATTGCTAAAAATTTCAAATTTGGATTCATCACTCCATAATGTTCTTTTCCACTGATCCTTAGTCCAGTTTTTGTGAGCTTTCGCATACCTTAGCCTTTTCACCTGGTTCCTCTTGTACAAAAGCGTTTTTTTGGTTGCTACACTTTCCAATCAAAACCATTCCCAATCAAGCTTCTCAGACTGTAGAGCGGTCAACTTGGCATCCTGATGAAGCTGCCGGATGCTGAGCCAGGTCCTTGCTGAATCTCTTCCAGACTCTCTCTCTCAAAAAAAATAATAACTATGAGGAACTTCTCATAGAATTTCAAAGCTTCCTTGGATTTCCAATCCTTTTTCTGCCCTTGACTTCTCTTGATCTCAAATTCCTTTATAACAGCTTGAATAGCAAATCTTGAATATCCAGTTTGTTTTTGAGAATGGCCTTGCAAAAAAGATGGTTTCATGTCTGTCATTCTGTGATTTTTGGCATTTTGACTGGAATGTGATTGAAAATTGTCTTATTAGCAAGCTTCCAATGAATTACAGTCAGTGGTGGGCTGCTGCATGGTCGCAAGGGTTCAGATGAACCTTTAGCTCTGATCGCTGGTTGGGTCCGCCCACCCGCCCTTGTTTTATGCTATCCATTTATAACTTATTTTCTGGCTCGTTGACTGGCCCAGCTACGTTCCGCACCGCCCCTGCTGTTCTCACCAGAGCTGCCTAAGCTGATTAGGAGCCTGTTTGAAGCTCCATTTTTCTCCCAAAGGGGCACGCGAGAGCGAAGTGAGTGCACTCACAACCAGCGAATCCTTTGTTAAAGCAAGTGCAGTCCACCTCTGATTACAGTCATACAACATATGTATGTGAAATGTAATTCTCAAGCATGTCTTGCACAAACCTGATAATAGACCTTTTTGTACAGCAGTCATTTTGGATCAAACAGTAGGACACCTATAGGTGTTAGCAATGACAGCATACAGCGTTGTATTCCATGTATTTGCCACTTTGGTCTATGGAAGCTGTCTCCCCTCCCCCTTGCTTTTTCTTGTTTTTGAATATTGCATTAAAATTTCCTGTATTTTCTGGTTGTAGTCTAATAAGGAGATTGAGACATAATTATATATGGTCATTATACCATTGCTGTAACAACAGATCTAATGGTTGCCTAAGACTTTTGCGCAGTACTGTATATTTTATTATTGTCCCGTGATTCTTTACCTAAACAAAGGAAGGTATTGACGGCAATTTGTTCATCTGAATTTCCAACTCTGATTTTTTGTATCAACAGTTAGAAATAGTTACCTCCATCTCATAGGTAAGAGGTTGTAATTACTGCATGGTACAATAACTGACCTCATAGTACTGTCTTTTAATTGTCCAAACTGTCCTTCCATTTAGCTTCACTACATGATCATGGATTATAATTACGAACAAAAAGAAGGAATTAAAACTAATCCCCCAAAGCCTTTATTCTTGCTGGTTTTAATTTTATACAACTCTATGTCAGCATTTAACTCTCTTTTGTTTCCATAAGAAATAAAGCTAAATAAAGTCCTGAGGAGGTATTGCAGCCCTCAATATTTGAGATTATCCATAGCTTTTTACAATAATGTATAGTAGTACAAGTTAGCTGTCTATTTTCTTCTTTGTGAACTGCTCATATGTTTAAAAGCCTGAGGAAAACTCATTAACAGCATTCCTGTCACCAGTCTGGCAAGACAATCTGGAGACATAAGGAGACAGAGCTAACTTCTTTCCTCCCTCCCTCCCATTTCAGCACTAAAAAAGCAACACCTCTGCCAGGTGCATGCAAGGCACAAGACAATAACCTGGTCCTCCGAGCTCCAAGACGTGCCAGTCAGCAGAGGACCATCAGCTAGGTCCATGATGGCGAACCTATGGCACATGTGCTGGATGTGGCATGTTGCCTGGCACGCACGGCATCGCTCATTCCTCTTCTGGGTTTCCGGTGCACGTATGCACACCGGCCAGCTAGTCTTCTGGTTACTGGCGTGCATGCGCACATGATGATCAGCTGGCCTTCCCATGTGCGGCAGTGCCAGAAACTGGAAGATCAGCTGGCCAGTTGATCGTCGCATACACATGTGCACCAGCAACCAGAAGACTAACTGGCCAGTGCACATGTGTACACCGGAAACCAGAAGTTCATTTCCCGGTGCACATATGCCCACTGGGCAGCTCCTCCTAGAGCACGTGCGCACCTACCATACTGTCAACACTCACATGCAGCCCCGGAACAACCACCCCCTTGCCAGACAGAGTGCTGCCGCCAGTCCCTCACCTGTGCCCACCTGCCTGCCTCACCGCCATCACCAGGAAAGGCCCCAAAGCTGCGTTGCCCAGGATCCACATGGGCTGCCACAGGGGAAGGCCTGGCATGGCTGGCTAATGCCCGGAGCACGAGGCTGACAGGAGTCGCCACTGCTTCTGCAAAGAGGCTGTGGTAACAGAGCGTTCGTGCCAGCAAAGGTTGGTACAGGCAGCTTTCCAGGCCCCAAAGAGGGGTGCCGGGCAGATACCCGGGGACGCACATGCATGCGTGGGGTGCATGCGCGGGGGGAGCGGGGGGTGGTCATATGTGCATGCAGAGAGGATGCACATTGTATTATAGGTGCCGGCACGCACACGTGCTGTTGCACATGTGGGTGTGCACTTTTGGCACATGACAACAAAAAGGTTAGCCATCACTGAACTAGGTTGTGGCTATTTTGAGTCATAATCCAAAGCTCACAAATGCTTGCCTTCTAGGGGGTACCATCTCCATGGAACAAGTGGATCCTTTGCAAGGCTACATATGGCTGTGAGTCATGCCTGGCCTGTAGAGCAACAGCAGGCAGATTGAGGCGCCTATGGGAATATTGGATAGACTGAGACTGAAATGAGCAAGTGTGGGTCGGCAGGAGTAGGCAGCCAAAAGGACAGAGATTTAGGCAAATCGACAAGCAGGGACAGTTGAAATACACTCTGTGGTTGTAAAAGCCAGTAGGCTGCAAGTGCCCAAATTTTGATTGCATGATTGCAAGGCCACTGCAATGACTGTAACTTTGAGGATGGTTATAACTATCATTTGTTTGGTGCTATCTTAACTTGGAATGGTTCTTAAGCAAAAACTAACTGTATAAAACACATAGCATCTCTACCAGGTCAAAATAGGAAGTCTTACAAATCAGGTTCAGTGTAAGAATTCAGCTATTTACATTAATGGTCTTCTAGGTGAGCAAGGAGAGGAAGAGATATAGAACACTGTAGAAACAAAAGAAAAGCAGATCTTTGTAACACTACAAATTGAAGATTGAAGGGAGAGGGAAAAAGAGACCCTGTGCGGTGTAATGAATAAAGTATTAGACAAACAAAGGGAAGATTCTGGTTTCAATCTGTCTTTAGTCATGGAAGTTCACTGAATCACTCTGAGCCATTCATTTGCACTCAGTTCAACCCATCTGACAAAGTTGTTATAAAAAAACAGGTCTCTGCTTTGCTTAGTTAAAAGTGAATACCAAATAAAAATACTAAATTCTACTAGTATATGATTTCATAAAGCAGCTGCATCTCTTCTAGAAATCATGTAACTACCTCTTGATACTGTAATACCAGGTACAGTAGCACATTTAGTTCAGGAAGTTGTAGAAAAGTGCTACATTCAAGCTATACGCTCTATATAGGATCTTTGTGCCTTCAAATCCAAAGTACCAGATCACTCTAAAAATTCTCCACAAAGGTAATAAATAATGGTTCCTCAGTTTTCCATGCAGAGCAGCCTTCTGCAAAACATTGTGGGGCTTGCAAACCTCTTTCATTAAATAGCCAAAAATAATCTTTGCAGTAAGATTCCAATATCCCAATTTTTGTTCAACTGAGATGACATAAAAGCAATGGACATGGATATGTGGAAACAATAAAATACAAGGAGTGAAACAGACACCAAAGTATCTTATTCCCTGAATTCTGCCTCTAAATCAAGTTTATGTAATTCATAGTGTCTGATGAAAGTGTTAAAAACAACTACATGGTAGTCCAACAAACTTGGTTGCTTGTCAAGTAGAAAGAACCACTGTCAAGAGCAGTTTGTCAAGTAGTATATGCAGTATGTATTGAGTTTTCTGCCCTGTGAAGCTTTGTTTGTTGAATCATCATGGCAATATAATATTTCCACCAAGGACTCAAAGAAACCAGATGCATTAAAAATACACCAAGACATTCAAAAACTCTTGCTTGTTCTGTTGCATATATCCAGTTTATATAATTCTGGCTCCATTGGTAAAATTTGAAAGAAAGGAAGTTAACATATATCCCGGGTGCTGGAAGAAATGAATTTGTTTTAGAAATGAAAATATAACAATGCAGTAATAAGTTCCATGTGAGATAAATAGTTAGCTTTAGAGGAACAAATATGATTTAATATGTATAACCTGAAATCAAATGACATAACTCTCATCACTGAATTATTGAACTTGAGGATACAGCTAATTCAAAAGAATACAAGCAATAGAAAGAATAGAAATCCTCCTCAGAAATCAAAAGTAGCAAAGATAATGATGCTGTTGAGAACATTAAAGACTATGCTAGAAGATAATGCAGAAAAGGTTGAGAGTTCATTAAAAAAAAAGAGAAACTTAAATAAAATGGTAAACAATTTCAACAACCACAAAAAGATAGAAGCAGCAGCTTGTAAGAGTAGATCAAGGCTAAAAGACTAGACTAATAAATATCAGAAATAAAACAAACAGACCAAAACAAAGACGTGTTAAAAATGGAAAGCAAGTCAGGCCACAAAAAAGATTACATAAAATTGGAATGATAAAGTATTCAAAAAATTATAGAGAACGTATTCAAAAAAGGTAAACGAATTCAAGGTGGAGAAACTGCAGTAATTACAAAAAATCAGTGCCGATTTGTGAAGAACTGGTATTTTCAAACTATTTTTGTGGATTAACTTCTAATTCTGGGTATATTCTGAAAAGATACAGAGAAACTGTAATAGATTTAGAGAAGTGAGATTAGAAACCTTAAAGTTGAAACTGAGGGAACTGGGCCAACAGGAGAAAAGCAGATGATGAGATAGAGACACAGACAGACAGATAGACAGACTGACTGACTGACTAGCATTTTTCATCTACCTGAAGAGATCTTGCACAAAAGACTATTTCCTCGTGTCCTAGAATGCAGGACATATAAAATGATCTAACGATCTGTAAAGTTACAGGAAGCTTGATTTGACAGTGGAAACAATTATCAAGGAATGTGATGAGTTTTACTTCACTATGGATATATTCAAGCTTAGGAGATACCTTTATTAAGTAGGCCAATCTTACAGACAAAAGGCTACTTCTACTTGGAGGGGAGAAAAAAACAACATTTCCCTTCATTTCCACAGGGAATGTTTGGAATTACTGTTTCTAAAAGGGGAGCTGCAATAATATCAGCCTTACCAGGTAAACCAATCAGGAAACACAAGACAAACTAGTTCTACTTTACTGTAAAGCTACATTATCAGAATATTGTAAGCCTGAGAATATAATGCTCCTTGTCCAGTGACCATTTGAAATTACAACAGCACTGAATGAAAAGACTTATGGTCTTTACCCCAAGTTATATCCATTGCAGTGACCCTGTAGTCATGTGAACAAAATTCAAGCACTAAGTAATCCACCATCCCCCCCTCCTTTATCTTCCACCCTATCTGGGGTACTTCAGAAGGTACTTGGAGAAGAGGGAAGTCCTGAGAGATCCAGGGCAGACCATGTGTAAGTTGGGAAAGTGCTGCAGTGCAGACATGGGACCATGCCAGGCCTCTCAAGCCTCTTCCATTCCGAGGTACCTGATGCTCCTCTTAATGAGCACAACAGGACAGCAGGGATTTCTATCAGGCTCAAGAAACTAGAACAACCATCTAATCAGAGTTGGTTCTTTATTGTTGCATGCCTATTTGCAAGAATCTCACCAGATTGATTCTTGGCAATAGCCAGGTAAGGGTCAGGGATTCTAGGGGAAGTCAGTTCTGTGTCACTTCCTGCTGTGCAAGGACCCTAGCTAACCTCTTCACACCTCTCTTCCCCCCCACACCTCTCTTCCCCCCCACTCTAACTGGAGATCCCATCACAATTTTAGTCATTCAGCAATGTGATCATATGAACACTTCGCTTAATGACTGTCACAACTTACAACTGTAATAAGTAGTGTCGCAACTTGTAATAAGTGGGCTTACTATGGCTGTAAGCAGACGATTACAACAAAATCTTGTTGCACCCGAATTGGTTACCATTAGGTTTCCAGGCACAATTTGAAGTACTCTTATTTATAAAACATTATATAGGTTTGGCATATAGTGTTCCTGCCCAAGCAGAGGTATTCTCAGAAGAATATGCTGATAATATCCCATTTTTATGAGGTGAAGGAAGATAAGACTAGAAAGTTGTTTTTCAACTAGGGCACTTATATTTTGGAACAGCCTCCTTGTATACGTTAGACAGCCCCCACACACATACACACACCGATAAAGACTTTCCAGAAGCTGAAAAAAGGCTGATATTCCAGAGGGCTTTGGGAAAGTTATAAATCACCATAATTATGGGAGGGGGTTGTTTTTTTATTGTTATTGTTGGTTTTGATTTTAAGATTTTTGTGTTATTTTGTAGCAGGTATTTATTTAACTATTTCCTTACTTTGCACGATATAGCACATTTGAAAGCCATACCAAAAGGTCTTTGATGACACTTAGAAAACCTGTGCATTGACAAAATTTACAGTTTTGCTCTACAAAAGGCCACACTACTTGGATCCGCACATCCTAGATTTTGGGAAGAACCTGATATGAATGTGAACCAACACCAACTATATTGTTGTTTAGTACAGGTATATATAATAATAACAAGATAACAGCCATAATGTACATCACGGGGAAGGAATCTTTTCTGAAGCATAATTTACTACATCACTTATTTTCCTTGCTGGTTAGGTTAATATTTGGAGCACCTGAGTCTCTGTTGGAGTCTCTGCTAGGATGCTCATGTATGAAAGGAATATAACAACACTCTCCAGAAGATATCTGTAAGCAATTCCATGAGACTTCTACCTAATTTGCATCCAATGAAAATTATCCCTTCCTTTTAATGCTATAACAACCCTGTGAGGCAGGTTGGACCAGAGATTAAAGTTCACTTGAATTCAATCAGTGATCTCCAAGTTTAGCTACAGGACTTTGAATCAAATCAAAGTCCAATAAATTATTACACTAAAACGACTCTCTGCTTAGTGCAAATTTGCTTTTTCACTACAGAGGCAAGAAAATAAAGAGAGCAATAAGACAATGAAAGTTTAAAAAAGAAACAGGAATGAAAGGTTGAAAATGAATAGGAAGATAAATTTGTTAAATAAATGATAAATAATTAAGTAAATGAATTGATAAATAAAGAGTTTGGTGCATAAGTAAAACTCTATTGGAAAGACTTAAATACTACAAAAAATCTGCATATTTTTAGGGCCCGTGTCCAACTAGTTGTTTGCCACTAAATAAATAGTAGTAAACCTAACCTAATCTAATTTCTAAACTTACTATATAATCTACTAGTACATCTAGTTTCTGAATGTATTTCATTACATACACATACACACACACATACCACATATATACACATATATAAACATTTATGTTTACAATTTTCCACTGCCTATCACCATTGAGCTGGAACCAATTACTATCTACTGCAGAAATATTGCTTTGAATAGTGTAAATCTGAATAATGCAACCATTTGATGGTTTAGCCCCACTAATCGAAACTTACCTGTCTTCATATCAATACGCTGGACAACTAATAATGAGATCCAGCAACATCCCTTTTCTCAGCAACCCCTTTTACTATCATGTACCCTGCACACAGATTAAACACACCATTGGAACCCAAGTCATGGTACCAACTTCATCTTTCCTATGCATGAGCTCGTTAGGTAAGTAACTGATTTGCAGTTGTTTTTAATCATCAACTTTAAATCATCACTCCACTATTCAAATTTAAAATTTTCATAATATTTTAAATCCAAGCAGTAATATTATTATAAAGGACAATGCCGGAACAAAACTAGCAAACAAAAAAATCTGAGAAAAATACGTGAACAAGAATATGAAGAGCTGCCAACTTGTTTCCTGCTATTCCTCAGCTTTCGTTTATAGATAGGTTTTACCTCACTCTGTCTCAAGATCCAGGTCTAGTAGTCATTGCATTTCCTTTAATGTTCATTTTGTTGTCAGTTTCTGCTATCTGATTTAATTATCTTAGATCTACCCAGTACTTCTTGTGCTTTCTGTCTTTTTCTATCTTCTGTCTGAGCTCCTCACTAAGCTTTGGCCAATTTGTTAAAAACATTTTTAACAAAGGGCATTTTTGTGTCCAACCATATTTATTTTTTACATGGCAGCTTTTTTTGATCTCTCTCTCTCAACTAGATCTCTATAAAGTTCCATTTTCCTAAATTGCTTTTCACTCATCCAAAATAGCACTTTTGACTATTGGTTTTTTTCATGCTACAATTTTGTTTTGTTTTTTTTGGTGAGTGAGTAAGATTATACTGTTGAATAAATCAATTCACTATGTTTTATAAATACGGTCATAGCTGAGCATGACTTGTAAACCAATGATTTATTAATAAACTGTAGTTAAAACAATACATGGCTTAGAGCTATGTACAAAATCATACAAAACATCATTCTGAAACTGCTCTCTCAGAGGTGTCTTATCTTGGGCTCAATCATGGAAATCCAAAATTACATTTATTTGCAGAAATATTTTTCTGAAAACTAGAATTCAAATGAAATTACTATCAGATTATAGCTCCATATCACAATCAAACTGAATTCATAATTTCTTAATACATTACAAGGTTAACTTTAACAGTAGCTTGAATCATCTAGTATATATTTCTTCAAACAGGCCCGTTAAATATCACTTTTAGTGGAAATTGTTTGGGAAGTATAGTTTAAGACTGAACAAGTAGTATTCTAACATAGGCTGCCTGATCATTTCTGTTTTCCAGTGGGAACAGCTAAAAATTATTCTATTACCGTGTTTCCCCGAAAATAAGGCAGGGGCTTATATTTTTTTGACCCCTCAAAAATGCCCCTGGCCTTATTTT
>JANHGD010329913.1:0-10376 GCA_027560375.1 Imantodes cenchoa
GATGTTGGATAACCATTAGTCTGAAGTGGTGTAGGGTTTCCTGCCTAAGCAGGGGGTTGGACTAGAAGACCTCCAAGTTCAAGGCAACTGGACTTCCTTGTTTTGTTTTGTTCTCTTTTGAAGACGTTTCGCTTTTCATCCAAGAAGCTTCTTCAGTTCTGAACACCATAGTGGGGAATGGAAAGATTCATACATTGATTTGGAGGATAAACTAGCTGCTTCAATGGAATACATTTTAATCATGATGTCATTTTTCTCCAAATGAGATGGCATCCAGGTGGCATTAATCACCGAGAGCTAATCTTCCCCCCTTTACAAACTCTTTCGGCCAAAATTATGGTGAAAAATCTACTCTTAGCTTATGTCATAATAAGATAAATCTATTTTGAACAGCGGGGGAATTTTTGTCTGAATCAGACTGACTTAATTAGTTGTTAGGTACTTTTATACCGTGTTTTTTCTTTCTTTCTGAAAATCTGTCCTTGACTTCCGCCAGAATGAAGTGGGCAGCACACAGTACGCAACTGGGCGATTTTTTTTTTGTGTGGTTGCTGGAACATATTATAGTGGAGAGTGGCATAGCTGGGTTTTTATTTTTATAAGGTTAAGAAACAGTCATTGTGTTAGACGTCCTAAAAGCCAAAAGAAAGAAAGAAAATGCCAAAAATATAAGCCAGCTCCAATGATATTACTAGGTATGTACAATAACTTCTGCAAGACTTGGAGGCCAAAATCTTTTTATTTTTTCCCCTCTTCTTCTTCTTCTTCCTCCTCCTCTTTCCTCTTCTTCCTCCTCCTCCTCCTTCCTCTTCCTCCTGCTCCTCCCTCTTTCTCCTCCTCCTTCCTCCTCTTCCTCTTCCTCTTCTTCCTCCTCCTCCTTCCTCCTCTTTCCTCTTCTTCTTCCTCCTCCTCCTTCCTCTTCCTCCTGCTCCTCCCTCTTTCTCCTCCTCCTTCCTCCTCCTCCTCTTCTTCCTCCTCCTTCCTCCTCTTTCCTCTTCTTCTTCCTCCTCCTCCTCCTCTTCTTCTTCCTCCTCCTCCTCTTCTCCTCTTCCTCCTCCTCCTCCACCACCACAACCTCCTCCTCTTCCTATTATCATCATCGTTATCACCATCATCATCATCATCTAATTTTTACTGCAGTGTACCTGATATCTTTTAATTTGGGGAAGTGGAAGGCTTCTCGGCCTCAAAGTTTGGGTTGCACTGAAGCCCTAACCGTTGTCATATCTCTCTCTCTCTCTCTCTCATATGATATTTTTCCTGTTCTTGGCTGACTTTTGTAAGATCCCTTTCTACCTACATTTTCTGGCCCTGGCTCACTCGAAGCAATGGAGGCTGTTCGTTCCTCGCTGCTTTGCAGTTGTCACTTATCTTTTCCAAGGAAAACACTGCAGATGGAAATTAGAGCATGCCTGGCGCTGGCTTTTGGCTGAAGGTGAAAGAGAGAGAGAGAGACAGAGACAGAGAGACAGCCCACCCGGCCAATTAAGGCATCCTCAGGATTTTTTGCCTAGGAGGATTTTTGAGTTAGAAGATTTTTCAGAAGCTGCCCTAGCATTTTCCTATGGTTGGTGGAGCAAAAAAGCAGTCATATAAGCCTCCCTGGAGTGCTTCTGTCTGTGGCCTCAGACAGTTCCACGAACTCAAAGAGAAGATTGAAAGGATTGGGTTTGGGGGGTGTATGTCTTTTAAAAAAAATACTCCAATTCCATTTCAAATAGTTTTAAATATATAATTTATGATCCTATATTTCTATGTATATACAGGCTAGAGATCTAAGTGGCTAGAAGTGGCCAAGATATTTTCTTTATCCATTTACAGACCCTAAGAACTTCTCATTACCTTAATGAAGAAATTGGTCCTTCCGACTGATCCAACTTTTCCTACATAATTAATGAATCCAGCTATTCCTTCGGTAGCTCCATAGACTTCACAAATTTTGATGGGTCCAAATCTATTCAGGAACTCCTTCCAAACCTCTGTTCGCATTCCATTGCCAATGGCTAGTCTCACCCTATGGTCACGGTCATTGTCTCTCTGCAAGGTATGATATCAAGGAAATTAGAGTTCTCCAAAATAAATACTGCATTAGCAGTGACCATGCCAACTAGTCAGACAGTGAATCAGTAGAATATCCTACAAGATGGTGGGAAGGAGTGACAGTCCATAAAGATTGTTTACAATTGGTCTATAAACTCTACAAGGAAACTTTACCTATTTCAGACTATAGTTGCATAGTTATGATGCCTTTAGTTTAAACAGATAGAAATCCATGTCACCAGTAAACAAATAAAACAGTTTTGGTTTTCAAATTCTGGTTAATACCTTAGTATTAACTTGAATAGCATCTCTGAGCAAGTAGCAGGAACTCAAAGTTGACTAAAGCCTAGCAGAAATATTAGGAACTGCTACATTCTAGCATTTGTAACCAAATGACTATCCCTCCCTACTCCTCAACAGAAAAATTATTGTCATCTACTAAGGCAGTGATGGCAAATCTATGGCACGGGTGCCACAGGTGGCAGGTGGAGCCATATCTGCTGGCACGCGAGCCACTACCCTAGCTCAGTTTCAATGTGCATGTGTGTGCTGGCCAGTTGATTTTTGGCTCATATGGAGGCTCTGGGAGGGCGTTTTTGGCTTCCGGAGAGCCTCCAGAGGGATGGGGGAGGGCGTTTTTGCCCTCACCAGGTTCCAGGGAAGCCTTTGGAGTCTGAGGAGGGCAAAAAAACGGGCCTACCAGGCCCACCAGAAGTTCGGAAACTGGCCGTTCCAGCCTCAAGAGGGCCTCAGGGGACGGGAGAAGCCATTTTCGTCCTCCCCAGGCATTGAATTATGAGTGTGGGCACTCACGCACACATGTGTGATAGTGCGCGCACACACGCTTTTGGCACCTGAGGTAAAAAAGGTTCGCCATCACTGACCTAGTGCTTTATGGCTTATGCGATTTGAGGGGGATGGGTTGTTGGGTTTTGTTTGTTTGTTTTCTTTTTATTTATGTATTTGTTGTTTTTTAATTGTTACTTTTACCTTTATCAACATCACCCTCACCTCTTCATTATGTAGAATCACATGTGTCTCATCAAAGGAATCTTATAAATCCCTAAACTGAAAGTTGCTTCCTTTGTTTCTTTATAGTCTTATAAAGCTCTTATTCCAAATGGACAGGAATATTTTCACAATTTATCTATGCTAATTGTGGTCATTTTGAAATTATTTTACTCAGTATAATGGTTCTGTCCTTTCGAGCTGTGTTTTGCACCTTGACAACTTTCAAGATGTCTGGACATCAACTCCCAGAATTCCCCAGCCAGGGTGCTGAAGTCCATATATCTTAAAGTTGGTAAGGTTGAGAACTTGGAAAACAACAAATTGGAAGGAGCTTCTATAGCTGTTGGTAGAAAAGCAATCGAAAAGCAGAGAAAACAAGTGAGATTTGTTTACTTATTTGTATCCCACCTTCATTATTTTTACAATCCATAACTACTATCCAAGGGTATTGGGCAATGACTAATAGATTTTTTTTTTCCTTATCAGCGGAGTTCACAACTCCATTGCCAAGAGCTGACCTCACAAGTAAGTTTGTACTCTCAATCTATCATTTCTCCAAGAAGTTTAAAAATTATTGTTTGCAAATAATAAGTAAACTAAATTAAATAATCAACTAAACAATAATAGAATAACTATGGCCGTGATGGCGAACCTATGGCACGTGTGCCAGAGGTGGCACGCGTAGCTATATCTGCCAGCACGCAAGCCGTTGCTCTAGCTCAGCTCCAGTGTGCATGTGTGCACTGGCCAGCTGATTTTCAGCTAGTGTGGAGGCTCTGGGAGGGCTTTTTCAGCCTCCGGAGGGCCTCTGGGAGTGTGGGGGAGGCCGTTTTCATCCTCCCCAGGCTCCAGGGAAGCCTCTGGAGCCTGGGGAGAGTGAAAAATGGGCCTACCAGACCCCACTGGAAGTTGGGAAATGGGGAGCGGGGGGGGTTGTGTGCGCATGCAGGGTAGTGCGGAGGAGGGTCACATGTGCATGTGCAGGGGAGTGGGTGCAGTGGGGATTGAATTATAGGTGTGGGCACGTGTGTGCACGCGCTTTCGGCACCCAAGGGAAAAAAGGTTCGCTATCACTGAATTATGGCAAAAGAAAGAAAATGTAGTAACAGATGGCTTGGATGCAGTCCCCAAACCACTGGAGTAAATTCACCACCAGTCAATTGCAAAAGACAGCTTTATTCAGAACAGCTGATATCCTGTGACAATATCTGCAACACCACTTGCCTATGCCAAGTCCTTGGAAAGGATTTGAAAGGTGGACAAAAATGCCAAATTCAGGCTGGCTGTGTAATGAATCATAAATTGTCAGGTTTACTTTTTGCTCAGGAATTAAGAACAATTTATACAATTCAAGAGGGTTACATTAAAATAGGACAGACACTCAAGCATGACCCTTAGTCCAGAGATTTCCACAATATTACAGAACTCTGAGTGTTATAAATAGTTTATCTTGCTTCTGGGAACTTTGGCCTCATTCCATTTGGAGAAATCCATGTTAGGAAAGCCTGCCATTTTACTCTGAGGGGTAAATGAATTTTAACTGCCAATCATTCAGATGCACATTACTGTGCAGATATGTGTACTGAGATGTCTATTTCAGGACTACTCCTTCTTCATTATTCCAATCCCAAAACAAAATAACATATGGAAAATGTAGAGCGTTGGATTTCTCTTATTTTGTGGGAATGTTCTAAATTGGTAAATGTAAGTGACCATATTTCTGCCTTTGTTATTTTATTCTTCTCTCTTTCCTTCCTTTCTGCCTTACACTGAATCTCATGATGTTTTTGAGAAAATTCAGTTCACTATCACATTTTAGTTGTAATCATACCAGATTTTAATGACTGGTTATAATAGTACTGACAATTAATACAAGCAATAACATTTACATATAATTTTATTTAATTTTATTTTCTGAACAGCTCATTTTGAAGAAACAAGTGGTAAGTTCCATAACCTCCTTTTCATGTCTTAAAACCAATTCTTTCTGGTTAGCTACTCCGTGTGAATGATACCTTTTATCACTTAAATAACTGATAAAAACACCCTCATAGAAGATTTTTTTTTTTTGCCAGAAAAAGTCCTAGAATATTCCTCTCCTCAAAATCAGAAACAGTTAGTTGGATATTAAACCACAGACTGTTAATTCAATATTCAGTAGTAAAAACGTATTTCTTTCTTTACCAATAGCAATAGCACTTAGACTTATATACTGCCCCATAGTACTTTACAACACTCTCTGGGAGGTTTACAAAATCAGCATTATTTGCATATTGGCCCCAAAAATCTGGATCCTCATTCTACCGATCTCAGAAGGATCAATCTTCATTTTACTTTTCTTTATTGTTTGTTGGATATGAATTGCATTTGGTTTTCTTGTTATGTGAATGCATGGCTGGATTTGGAGGGGCATCAAACCTTGCTTCTGTGTAAAGATACCCCTTTTTGGTTTGGTATTTTCCTAGAAGCAAGCAAGTGGCAAATGTGTGGCACACTCATTTCTCGTTATCATCTTCTCTTTATACCAAAGCAGTTCATCTTCTGATAGCTAAGAAAATATACTTTACAGAGAGCCTAATTTTCTATTATATCTACAATCTGAAGCAGTTTGTCTCGTGGTATGCATAAGGCTCTGCTGTTTTAAATCCTGATTCTAATCAAGCATCAATAATGAATCTATAACCCTCATGACCCTTCTGGATAATTTACAATCATCCTGATAGTAAATTATCTGGTCTTAGATACTGTCCTTGCTCACTGCAATATTTGATCTGATTTGATTATTAAAAATGAAATAATGTATCTTTAATATTGATCTTCCAAAAGACTTGAGCACTTCCCCCCCCCCACACTTTTTAATGATACTGATTCTTCAGAAAATTATTCATACCACATTCCCAACAACTATCGCAATCTCTGAGTAGCACATAGGGAACTTCGTTTTGCCATGCGTGTTAAGTAAGACAAAAATGACTGCAATATTGAATATGCCTCTTCCTTGTGGAAGAAATAGCCCAGCACATGTCTTATTGTGCTGCCCATTCTAAATGACTTGGCTATTTGATATTTGCCTAGTTAATGATTGTCAAATTCCATCTATAGGTCAGAATAGGAAAAAACTCTCTTGGGGATACACTTGTCGCCAGTAATTTCTAGACATATACGGCAGAATAGACTGCTTTTTAGGAATTAATCATCAAGGTTTACCTTTAAAAGTGTGTGTGTATATCTATAGGAACAGTTAATTTAATCAGGAAAAAAAAGGATTTGTTTGGTACCCTTTTGGTGTTCTCAGTAGTTATATGTATTATCGACAGAGAGCTATTTTCTGACTGTAAATAGATGAAGATGATTCTAAATCTTATAAAGAGATATTTTTCTAGTTTTCACTCAGGGGTGAAATTCAGCAGTTTCTGACAGGTTCTGGAAAATCGGTAGCAGAAATTTTGAGTAGTTCGGAGAACCGGCAAATACCACTTCTGGTTGGCCCCAGAGTGAGCTGGGAATGGAGATTTGTTTGTTTGTTTGTTTGTTTGTTTAGTCAAGCATATATCTGATAATATACATAAGTGTAACATTATTTGAATACATAAGATGGATACAAATAAAATGGAACATTTGGACAGGGACAGTAGGCACGCTGGTGCGCTTATGCATTACTGACCTCTTTGGAATGGGTTGAGCTCAACAGTAGCCAGTCTAAGGGTTTTGCAATATCCTTCCCCCAGGACTGGGGAGGGAATGGGGATTTTGCAGTATCCTTCCCCTGGAGTGGGATAGGAATGGATATTTTGCAATATCCGTCCCCTGTCACACCCACCAAGCCATGCCCACAGAACTGGTAGGGAAAAATTTTGAGTTTCACCCCTATTTTTACTCACTGAAATATATGACTGGCGAAATGGAAGAATGGTAAAATCAAGAGGAGTAACATTTAAATTTCCTTTCTTTATAAACAGGTGTTATTGAAGAAATTAGTGAGTAGCCAACGTCTTTTTTTCCATTCCAAACCTAACTTTCTAATAAACTGTTAAGCCTCAATGTTAGGTATCATAACTTCCAATTGAATTTTTTTCTTTAAAAATAATAATTAGCTTGTTCAGCATTGGTCTTTCTACATCTAGAAGTTCAGTGAAATTATTGGCTCCCTGGATGTGCTTATCATCTCAAAGACTAATCTAACCACCATTGATTGAGGATATGACATTCAGGGAAAAAAGACTTCATTAAGTCATGACAATGGCTGTTTTGTATTAAAAATATTGTAAATCTCTAGTGTGCAAACATCCTTGATTGGTAACTAAGTGATCTTATATAAGCAGTTTACTACCAAAGATACCCCTGCAGTGTTAAGCTGGGGAGTCAGATAGGTTAATGTATTTATTTCTTTGACTGGCTTCAGTGCTATTATCTCACAAATATACTCTGACTTTTTTGTGCATTTGTAGTTCCATCTACTCTAGCTCCACCTGCTATCGAAACAACTAACAGATCAGAAGAGGCCCCTGGTAAGAAAATTCACACTTTTATTTTCCACTTGATATTGTGGCCTAGAGGTGGAGCTCTTGTCTCACAATCAGGAGGTTGTGAGTTCCATCCTAGGTAAAGGCAGATGTAGGGTCTCCTGCTTGGGCAGGGGGTTGGACTAGATGACCTGCAAAGTCCCTTCCGACTCTGTTAATCTGTTAAAATTATGCACTGATGAGTGATCAAATAGTCAAGTAATTGTTATATTCACATCATGCGAAAAGGATCAATGGAAGGAACACCTGGTGATTAAATAGAAGTGTTGGAACCACTCAGAGAAGTAATTCTCAACTGAAAGAGTCTTATTCACTAGATAATCAACATCGGAAATCTGTGAAACGAATAACTTTATAAACAACAAATCCATACACTAGAGCTTTTTTTCTATTATGTATATCAGATCAGCAAAAATCCATCCTAATTCCAATTACTCATTAAGTCACTCCCTCCATCTTGTCCTCATAGAATAAAATCTTATTCTCTGGAATAACTATCAAGTAATTATAAACTTCTCTTTTTCTCAAGGGATTCTCAACCTTGTTAGTATCCATGAAGAAAAAGCCCCAGACTTGTTTTCTTGAGAATTGTAGATTTACTTGGAACTCTTATTTCAATTAAACTGGAAGGCTTATATTTAAACCATCATCATAATAGATACCATATTTATATTCCAAAAATTGCAGTTAAAGTCTTTGCATTGTCAGGTACTTTTGAAATGTTCTCAGTGATTCGGTAACTTTCTACACATAATGGCATCTCTAAATTAGTCATCTTTTTTTTCCAATTACTTGAATAGTTTGTTCCTCTTGCTTTTATAAGATTTTTAGAACATAATTGAACTATAAAGTGAATTATTTTATTTAAATACTTCTCAAGCAATCTGATAGTCTATTTTTTTAAGCCCTTAGCTCCCTCTTGTGGTCAAGGAGTAATTTTTTTATACATTGATGAATGCTTCCGGGCCAAGCAGAATTCATACAAATTTCAGCCACCCACAACTAAACAATCCAAAGCTACAGAGTACATAAAAATAATAAAATAAAACCACAGATTTTTAAATCCTTATGTTTTCCATCAACGTTTTTTTTAAAGGATATTCCAATCTTCCTTATTTTAGCTTGCCTCCAACAACCCTCTTTCCTGTCATTTACCAATAAGGAAGCCTCAGAAATGATGAGGAGCTTCTATTTAAACAGCAAAGTGATTGCAGCCCTGTCCCCCTGCTGCTCCTGAGGCTTCTTGCACACCATTGTTGTATGGAGGAATTTGTGGGGTGATTCTAAAACTATCACTAACCTAGGAGAGTCATATAAATGAAGGGAATCTACTACTTGATAAGATAGAAAAATGTGGGTTAGACAACATCATCACCAGATGGATTCATAACTGGCTGACCAACCACACTCAACAAGTAGACCTTAATGGAATTGCATCTACATGGAGGGAAGCAGGGGTGGGTTCCTACCTGTGCGGTCCAGTGCGCCCGCACCGGTAGCGGCCTGCTGGTGATGTCACCCGTAACGGTCCAGTTGGTTGCCGGTCCCTGGATGCTGCCATCTTTTTAAAAACATTTTTAATTTTTTTTAAAAAAAAAATTCTACTGCACATGCGCTGCAAGCTTTTCAAAGAGGAAAGAGTTGAGTCCCTTCTTGACTCGTTTTGTTTTGTTTCGTCTCATCTTGAACAAATCGGAGGGTAGACAAAGCATTTCCCCCTTAGAACTGGGACATTTCTGCTGATTCCTTGCAATAATGCCTTTTGCTGAATGCTGGGCTGGCCACTCCCATCCGGTCACATGACTGGCAAGCCACACCCACAAAATAAGCCACACCAACAGAGTGGCAGTAAAAAATTTAGAAACCCTCCCCTGTGGAGCACCCACAACATCTTGTGGCAAGCTGTTCCATTGGTTAATTGTTCTCGTTGTCAGGAAATTTCTCCTTAGCTCTAGGTTGCTTCTCCCTTTGATTAGTTTCCATCCATTGTTCCTTTATCCTTTCTTCTGGTGCTTTGGTGCTAACCAGGCCTCACCCTGCTTACCATCCAAATCAGGCCAATTAAATTAAGTACAGGCAATCCTCAATTTACGACCTTTCGTTTAGCAACCTTTCAAAGTTACACCAGTACCAAGCAAATCGGCTTTTGCTCAGAACCATTGCAGCATTCCCAGGGTCACATGATCAACATTCAGGCGTTGGCAACGGACATGTTTTTTGCAATGCTTGCGTTGTCTTGAGGGGTGTGATTGTCTTTTGCTATCTTCCCACTGCAATGAATCAATGGGGGAAGCCAGGTTTGCTTAATGACCATATGATTCACGGAACAACGGCAGTGATGGGCTCAACAACCGTGGAAGAGAATTGAGTAGTGTTAGGACCATGTCCAAATGGTTGGGTTGTTAATATATAAACAAGCCATAAATCTATTTTTGTATATATTTGGATACTTTGACTTTAAATGTACTGCTGTATAATGATTGGCTATGGTGTTTTAAGTTTGCCATAAGAGGGAGCCAGAGATCATAATTATAGGCTAAGCTGAGGCTGATGTGCTCTGGGATGCTGATTTATTCATGATTGACTGTGTGTCTGATATAGAGGTCTCTGTGTGAAGTTCTGTTATTCTTTGAAAGTATTGAAGTATTGGTAAGAAGACTATAGTACTTCTTGATATTGACTGACTAAATGTGAATGACCTGGACTATTTAATTGGACTGTGCTAATTATCTACATATATAAGTGTATAAACTATTTTATACACTTTAACGAATCTGTTTGTGACTGGATCATTAATCATCA
>JANHGD010332474.1:0-10367 GCA_027560375.1 Imantodes cenchoa
CGCCTGGCCACGGTGGTGGATCCCATTGCCCTGGCTGCAAATCTGGCAGCCTGCAGAGAGGAATCTGAGACAAATTGAGCTGCAGCCAGCAACTTGTTGAAGTCCTTTTGAGCCCGTGCATCGTCAGCTGGCAGGTGCTCCAGCAGACTGTGAAGCCACTTCACGGATGTGCGAGCGAAGAATGAAGTTGTTGTGCAAGCCTTGACAGTCCAGGCAGCCGCCTGATGAGCCCTTTGGAGGGTCGTCTCCGTGCGTCGTTCCTCCGGCCGGAGGAGATCCTCCGAGTCTCCAGGCATCTGGGCATTCGAGTACAGGGCTAGGACCGGGGCATCTACGGGGGGCACGGGCAGGTGCTGGCCCAATGACTTCTCGACATTGAAGAAACGCTTATCATACGTATTGGGGGCCGTTGCCGTCGCGGGAGACTGCCATTGGCGTAGAACTGCGTCCACGAACAGCGGAGGCATCGGTATGACTTCCTCCTGTGGGGCTGCCTGCTGGAACAGCGGGTCCACGAGGGAGGCCTCCTGTGAGGTTTTGGCCTCAGCTGTTGGCAGGTTCGCGGTAGCGCGGGCCTTGTGCAGCAAAGACCGGAACAGACCCGGGTGGAACAGGCCAGAAGTTGATGTTGCCTGTGGTTCCAAATCTTCATCATCCGACAACTGTATGCCCGAGGCCTCGGGCATGATAGGCAGGTCCAGGATTTCAGTTTGTTCAGCCTCTTGGTCGGGAGGCTGCTCCTCAATGGAGACCTCCGAGGAGCGCGGAGAGAACTGCCCCTGAACCGTCTGGAGGTACTGATGGTATGGGTGGTGGGCCTCAAAGGGGGCCTGAGGCTGTGCCTGGTATGCCATACTTTGAAGTGCAGTCTCTAAGCCGGCCTTGATGGCCTCATTAATTCTTTCCTGCACCTCCGGGTCTTGTAGGGGATCCTGTGGTGCAGGTATAACAATGTGATCGGAAGGCTGTAACTGCTCAGGGGCCATCCAGACATCCACCTGGGGCCTGGCCAGCTGAAGATTGTCCAGAGACATGCACTCAGATGCTCTGCTGGATGGTGGCTCTTGGGGAGCCCGATAAGCCGGGTCCCTTGGTCTACTGGATGCCGCCTCAGGGATCTGAGAACGAGCCCCCTGCGATGGAGTCTCAGCGGGCGCTGAAGTGGCCATCCCTTGTTCTCGGTTGAGTGGTGAGCGATCTCTGCCCTCAGGAGCCGGCGAAGCTTGTGTGGCTGTAACGGGGACTGCCCGTGATGACTCGCCCTTGCGTGACTTTTGTCTACATTTTGCAGGTTTGTCACACATAGTTATGCTGATACAGCAAGCTCCTGGTGAAGGAAGAACAGCTTTTGTGAGCCAACTTGCAACTTGTGGGGAAGAAGGGGCACTGGGAATCCCAGGCCCTGATAGTATTCCCCCTGGTTACCCCCTCGTTGCAGGCCCATGGGAGGGAGGGGGGGGGACCTGCTGGCCTCCCTCTGGAAGTCCTTACCCCTCCCTGCTGGGCAATGCCTTAAGGAGCCCTGGCTCGGGGAGCTAATAATGCTGCCCTGGAGGGAGGGGAGGGGGGGAAGGAGGGGAGAGGGAATCCCTCATCCCCCCCCCTGCCCATTCGTAAGGCAGACCATGCTGCCAGGAGGGGGGGCATCGCTTCTTTCCCCTGCGCGCTCTGCAGCTGAGGCGCGCCCAGGGGAACCCCCGTTGCCGATCGGAGCGCTCCCGGCGCTCCGACGCTCCTGCGGATTCCCCCAGTGACGCGCTCGTCAGATGGATCGCGCTGGGGGAATCCCGACGGCGTTCACCCTTTGAGGGCAATCCGGAGCGCTCGCCGCTTCCCCAGCGGCTCGGCGTCAGGCAGATCGGAGATAAGATCGGTATGGGCGGGGGCTTTATATCCGTCACGCCGCCCTGCTTCCTCAGTAAGCGCCGGGCTGCCAGCCACGAGGCAGTCCCGGGCTCGTCGTCGCCCTCGCATAAGCCTTGTGCTATTCGCGCCAAGCGCGAAGCTGCCGGCAGCTTGCTTGAACGTTTGGGCCGACTTAGGGGGGGGGGAGGCCAAGCCTCTCCTACACGGCCTGCATAATAAACGATCATTAGGGCATGGATAGAGGAGGGGTCTTGGTAGGGCCAAGCCCTAATCGCCCCTCCTGACTAAGCCTCCGCTTGCAATCCTTCCCAGGATCCAGGTGGGAGTGGGGTAGTGAGGCCCCAGAAGGCTTATAATCTTCAGTAGGGCCAAGCCCCGCCGTTTAACTGAGGCCCTGCCCGTCAGGGGAGTTAATCTAAGATCGCATAAGCCCCTGAGGTGACCAAGTCACCCACACAGCTTATTCTCTAATCGTTTAATTACTTACCTGTATAGATGAAATGTTCTGTGCTTGTAAACTCTCTAGCTGTGTTCTTGTTCAGAAAGAAGGGAGAACAGGTCCTACTGTGGCTAGGACCGAGTCTAAAGAGGGGGAGTAGAGGCCACGAGTTTTCTTTTATAGTCCAGACTCGGTCCTGATTGGCTAGTAGGCAGTGTCTTCCCATCCTTGGAGGCTGGCTCCACCCACTATGGAGAATAATAAAGGTCTCAATTCTTTTAGTGACTTAGCATCTGGGTGTCTTTTTCAGAATGTAAGGTATATGAAATCTTTGATACTAGTTTTATTTAGAGCATTTTATCCTCTGTTGTTCATTCTAGAGCTATTAATTAAAGGGATTATATTAATTATTTTTATTGGAATTTTTTTTAGGGGACAGCAGACACAAGCAAGCACTCGAGATATAAACAGACTCATAACTGGATGTCATGGAAGCCCCAAAGGCAACAATCGGAGAAAGGCTAAAGAAAAACTACTAGACAACAGATGGTTTGATTCAAATCACAACAATGAATTCCAATTATAGCATTTTTCCTCTTTTCTTCTCTTCCTCTCATTTGGATTTTCAGCAATTGAACATTTAAAATAAGTTAGTTAATTTCAGAGTGACATTCTAAGTATATCTTTTCCTGTAGTAGTAGAGATATTTTTATTTAGCATAAGCAGTTTTTCCCACACAAAAAATACTGAATTTTTCAGAGTATAAAACGCACTTCCCCCCACTAAAAGAGGGCGCAAATGTTGGTGCATCTTATAACCAAACACAGGTATTTTTGCCTGCTGAAGTCCCGCCCCATGCGAAATGGGTGCGTAGAGGATTTGGGAGGTCTGCAGAATGCTCCTGGGGGGCAGGGAAAACAAAAACTTTTTTTCTTACCTATCTCTTCAAAATCTTATAGTCTGAAAAATACAGTAATCCTCCTCTCACCAAGTAAAGGATCAGTTGCTTTAAATTAGAATCTGTTATCAAAAAAACTCCACCAGTTCTTATTTCAACACAGAAATCTTTTCAGCTCTTTTAATAAGCCTTAAGGCTTTCGGCCAAAACATTAATGAGGCAAAATAGTTAATTTCATCAATATTATGTTCTCAAACAGTAGCCAAGCAGCACCTCCAGATTTGGAGATGAATCAGATAAATAAGATATACAGGCACAAATTGTGCTCTTCAATTTTATTTATAGATAGATATAAATGAGGATAGTTTAAAGGCATTCCATAAGCCATCTATAATTCTTACTACATTAAAAATAGAATATTATTTTATAGTGTAACAACACAAAAATACAGTTATTGCCCTAGACACCACAATTAAGAAAAAAACCCTAAATATTCTGACACATCAGGACAAAAGATCAACAACACTGCCCCTCAAACAAATATCTCATGTTTTTAAATATACTGCGAAAGCTAAACAAATCAACCCATTCTGAAATTCGGCCTTTGCTATGTCTGTAACCATAAAAGTCTGCTTCTTAGAAGAAAGCCACAAGATATCTAGACAATATATAAAGATGTAGGTGTGAAATTTCCAAAAGATGCCAGTAGATTTCAATGCATTTGAACTGTGGAACCAAAGAACATGATTGCAACTTCAGACAGCAGGAAAACAATATTAAAAATAAAGACAAAGTATAACTCATTGAACTCACTAATAATGAAACTAAAGCTTAAATATTTTAGCACATAATATAGAAGCAAAAGTCCTCAGAGACCTTGATGTTTGGAAAAATTAAGATCAATTTTTTTTTTTAAAGTAGCAGCATCTAGGACAGTGTGATACCATCATTGATATTAAGGGTATGAGTGTACAAGAAATCAAAATGGTTACTGATAAGCCTATCAACTGGTCATGAAAAGTCCTAAGCAACTGAATTATTTATATCAATCGAATCGAATCAAATAGAAATTTTTATTGGCCAAGTGTCACAAGGAATTTGTCTTGGTGCATATGCTCTCAGTGTACAAAAAAGAAAAGATATGTTCATCAAAATCATAAGGTACAGCACTTAATGATAGTCCAGGTACAAATAAGCAATCAAATCATATTAGGAACCAGTCAATATAAATTGTAAGGATACAAGCAACAAAGTTACAGTCATACAGTCATTAGTGTAAGGAGATTGGTGATGGAAACGCTGAGAAGATTAATAGTAATGCAGACTTAGTAAATAGTTTGACAGTGTTGAGGGAATTATTCGTTTAGCAGAGTGATGGCGTTCGGAAAAAAACTGTTCTTGTGTCTAGTTGTCTTGGTGTGCTGTGCTCTATAGCGTCGTGAGGTGTCTGTAAATATTTTCACCATCCTCTTTTTGACTCGTGCAGTACACAGGTCCTCAACGGAAGACAGGTTGGTAGTAATTGTTTTTTCTGCATTCTAATTATCCTCTGAAGTTTGTGTCTGTCTTGTTGGGTTGCAGAACTAACCCACAACATTATAGAGGTGCAGATGACAGATACAATAATTCATCTGAAATGAAATAAAAAATGAAATAAAAGCAAATATTACAGGTGACTTATACTTAAAACACCATTGCTTAAAGTAGTAACCAACTGGTTTAAATGTTGTGGGTCCCATTGGCTAAAGAACTTCATTGGACAAATTGCAGATGATGTGCCTTTTCTGTTGTGGGTCCTGCTCAGTGGCGGGTTTCTACCGGTTTGCCCCAGTTCAGGCCTACCAGTAGCGGTGGTGGAGGGAGGCTTCACCCACCCGCCCAGACATCATCATGGACGCTCAGTGCATGCACAGAAGTGGTGCATGCGCTCATGTGCACATCTCCGAACCAGTGGCAATGGTAAGTGAAACCCATTACTGGTCCCGCTGTCTGGAACATCAGCCCCCCTCCCCTGAGGCTAGTCCCATCCCTGTTAGCCTTTTGGAAGGCTCTGAAAAAGAGGTTCTTTCAGCAGTCTTGGAGATCCCACGGGGAGCCTGTGGGGTGCATATATTATGTTTAGATCAGTGGCAGGTTGCTCCCCGGACGGGCCACACTGCCATCCTGGTAGCGCCGCTAAGATGAGGCAACGGCTCCGGAGCCATTATTTTTAAAAAATTTCTGCATGCGCAGAAGCCAAAATCTCGTGTGAGCACGCTTGCCCTAACGAGATTTTGGCTTATTTTTGCTTCTGCGCATGCGCGGAGTCAAAAGAAATCGCTGAAATCTCGCGGGCACAAGATTTTGGCGATTTTTTTGCTTTTGTGCATGCAAAATCTCATTAGGGCATGCGCAGAAGCAAAAATGAGTCAAAATCTCGTTAGGGCAAGCGTTCGCAGAAGCCAAAAATCGTGCGAGTGGGAGGGTGCGCCCACTCGCAACGTCGGGCTGCGCACGCAGCCAGCTCCCGGAGCTCTTGTAGCAAAAGGTAAGTGGAGACCGCCCCTGGTTTAGATGGTGGTTCTGCAATCATGTTTTTAATATTTATCTTGTTTTAATTTGCAAATTAAATTTATTTTTGTTGCTTTTTAAATTAATAACAAAAAAGGAACAATACACTGAAATAATAGTAATAGTTTGTCAAAGCTAAAAGAAGACATAAAAATGCTGTACGAAAAATGAAAACAAACGCCAAAAAAACCTGAAAGATGATATGTCTTTTACAACTTTAAAGGATTGCAATAGTATATGTACATATCTCATGGAAATATTATTCAAGACCTATACATTTCTGATAAATTTAAATGACTGTTTTAATTCATTTTTAAAGTGCTTTAATAGTTGTGGCATTGTTTTAACTATTGGTTGTACCCTGCCCGGAGTTGCATCTAGTGAAATGGACAATTATATAAATTTATTTATAAATAAATAATATTGTGACAGGACAATCAAGTGATTTTGTTGCTGTGACTGAGACTTATGAAAAAAACGAACAAGACAGGAAAAACAGAGGCAGAATACCCATTATTAATGTACCTGCAACTATATTCAACTTTCTCTGAATGATGGTTCCTTAACTTATTCTCACTGAGCTTCAATTGCTGCAGATCATACCTCTCCAGGAAGGAAGATTCATAACTAGGTAATCTGTCTTACTTGCTTATCTCTAATTCTGTCTATAACAGGAAAGAGAAGACATCCATTTCTTTAGTTTTGCTTTTTCTTCTTCTTTTTTAAAGTCAAACTGTTTAGCAGAAAGAAAAAATTCCTAATGGTTAGAGCAATCGACCAATGGAATAGCTTGCCTTCAGAAGTTGTGGGTGCTTCATCATTGAAGGCTTTCAAAAAGAGACTGGACAACCATTTGTCTGAAATGGTAAAGGGCAGTGATGGTGAATCTTTTCGGCACCGAGTGCCGAAAAGGTCGCATAGAAATGTCGCATGCGCACACACACACTCGCCGCTGCCGTGCTCCGGAAAAGCTGAACTTCCGGGTTCTAGCGCACATGTGCGCCTGACAAACAGCTGGCTGGTGCGCATATGCACACTGGTTTTCATCACTGCCCCACTCGTGAAGGAATCGCGCTCCAGAAAAGCCGAACTTCTAGGTTCTGGCATGCATGTGCACCCGATAATCAGCTGGCTGGTGCACATGGGCACACCAGTTTTTGGCACTGCTGCGCGCGTACGAAGGACAGCTGATCGTTGCACATGCATTCCAGAAACCTGAAAGACAAACAGGCAAGGCTGCGCATGCTGGGTGACAAGGCTTCCCATGCCATTTTGGGCACATGTGCCATAGGTTCGCCATTATGGGTATAGGGTCTTCTGTTTGAGCAGGGTGTTGGACTAGAAGTCCTTCAAGGTTCTTTCCAACTCTTGTTGTTCTATGAAAGTATGCCTTTAAGTGGAAGGTTAGAATCCCCCAAGCAGTAGAATTTAACATTCTAATGCACAGGTCACAAACCTGTGAGAAAATTTTGGAGGTCCATGGAGAAATCTTGGCCTCTGGGTCAGATATGGCTGAGAGCAATTAATCCAGCCCACGCACAGGAATACCCAACATCATCCCGCCCACATGCCAGCCCCCATTCTTAAGGCTGACCGCAAACCTCACCTTGAGTATAGCGGTGCGAACCACATGAACTGGAACAGGAAGGTAAGACCAAAAACTCACTACGCTAAGCGAATGCCTGTTGGGGGGGAGATTCAGCTACCTTTCGGGCCTACATCTCTCCTTCTGCAAGATCTCCAGGTGGGAGGCCCGTGAGAAAGCACCTGCTAGATTCTCTCCAGTTGCTTCTCTCTGCTGTAGTGTGGCATCAGCATTTGCATGGCATCAGTATTCCACCTTGGTATATTTGCGCCAGCCAGTGGTGCAAGGCAGCCCTCGTCTCCTGTCACTTGGGACTCGGAGTGGTAAACGGTGTTCGGTCCGGGGAGCAGCCAGAGTTTGTCCATTGGGGATGCTAGCTTGCCCCCCTGCAAACTGTTGTCTCTTGAGGAGCCTGGCTGGTGTCAAGCAAAGAAGCATGGAAGTTCTACCCATCCGCCCCACAAGCAAAGCAGGCGGTGTGAACAGCAGCAGGTTACATGGAGGAGGGGTGCTGGGACGGGGGGCTCCCTGCCCTCCCCTCACCTGCCCTCCACGCACAAAGACTAACTGCCCCCTGCCCTGAACTCCTTATCGCTCCCGTGCTAACGCCCTGGCCCCACTCAACCACGCTGGTGCCCAGCAAAGAAGTGCGGTTGAGCGGGGCCGGGGCATCGCAGCCAATTTTGCAGATGGACCTCATGGTGGTGGGCTTCGCTGCAAGTCAGCATCCCTGCCTGACCTGGCTATGGGCTTTGCAATGCAAAGTTCCAGCCCATCCGCCCCACGGAGTGAATGAGACAATCACCTGTGCCCCCCACCCAGCCTTCCTTGCCAGGTGCTGCACCGGCGGCTCTGCCCTGCTCAGCTCCGCCCACCAAGGGACTACAGCTACAGCTCTGGAATATGGGACTGACCTTCCCAACAACATCAGCAAGTCAAATAAGCTTCAATTATTTTGTAATAGTTAGACTAAATTTAATAATTTTGTTACAATTAAACCTTTAAAGATTTTGTTATGATTAAATAAGCATTTCATATTAATGAATAGGTGCATTTCATATTAATAAAATAGAAGTTCTCTGATCACTATTTTACAAATGTATTTATCTTTTTTAAAAAATTCATATTAGTGGTTTGCGGGACTTAAAATTATGAATTAGGGTCCACGGGATTTAAAATTATGACCTTGGTGGTCCCTGAGGTCAAAAAGGTTGGGGACCCTTGTTCTAGAGTGAGAATGAATGGAATTTTGCTGATGCAGAACCCCTAGCATAGTGATTTTCCTATTCTGAATCAGGAAGAATGAAGATTCTGTTAATTTTCACACATCATTTTGAAATTGTGGTTGTGTGGAAATGTTCTGATGCAATCTCATTTTCCTGACTCAGAGAATCAGCAGTAAGGGTTCTTCAGCAGAGAATAGTATTAGTAGGGTTCTACTGTAGGGAATCTGTCCTGGGTTCAGTATTATTCAATATTTTTTTTATTAATAAGCTAATGGAATTAATGGACTGTTGATCAGATTCATAGGTTATGAAAGGAAGTCTAGACAGGATGATAGAATGAAATTGCAGTCTATACTGGATCGACCAGAAGATTGTACTGAAAGGAACAAGGTGTCATTCAACAAGAAAAATGTAAAGCATTGCATTTAAGGAAGACATACATACTGCACGAGATGGTGGATACATGCCTTGAAAATAGGAAGAATTTGGATGTGGTCACTAACAACAAGCTGAACTTATGAATTACAATTCATAAATTGAATTGTAGCTTGAGAAAGATGCAAGAAACACCGGCACAGTTCTGGCTGCATTGGAAATACCCTAAGACATATGAAATTATTATTCATCTCCATTCAGTGCTGTTGAGACCACCCTAGGAATATATATAGTGTTTGTGTGTAGGGGTATACATATATATGTATACAATAATTTTTATGATGTAAATATGACACATATGATGAAATTCTGTACGTTACACTACCAGAAGAATATGAGCAAGTTAGAAAAGGTTGATGAGAGACCAATGAAGATAATATAAAGACTTGAGAATATGCCCAGGAGTATAGGCTAAAGAATGGGATGTTAATTCTGAAGAAAAAAGGATTTAGGGAAGACTTCACAGCCATATTTACATACATAAAGGAAAACTATAGGGAAGATAGTCACCCTCAGGAACTATTTTCCATGATTATAGATATTTACATCAAAAATAATGGTTCTAAGCTGAAGCTCCATAGATTTCATTTAAATATAACAAAAAATTTCAAGATGGTAATGCTACGTCCCCTCAGGATGAGCAATTCTACCTAAGAACCTCTCTGATTGGTCAAGACGGGAGCTGCTCGAGAGCGGGAGTTCAGAGCCTTGCTATTGGCTGTTGTGTCTGACAGCCGGCTATAAAAGAGCTGTCAGATGCGGCAGGAGCTGCTGGCTGTTTTTAGAGCTGTTCATGAGTTGTGGTTGCTGTTGTTATGTTGACCTTAATAAAGGCTTGTTCTGATTCACCTGGCTCGCCTCACTTACTTCATCCTCGTAAGATCTCTACAACACTGAAACTGAAATGAAGGTTTGGATTATCTGTAAATTTTCAACAAAATCGAGACAGGTTTGTCCCATAGATGATTTGATTGGTTTTCCGGCACATTGCAAACATTTGAAAACTGGATGGATCTTTGTCCAACTCTGTAATTCTATCATTTTCTATTCCTCTTGTTCCAAATATGTTTTTTTTTAAATCATGGTGTATTTCTCACTTTTACTATTCTGATTGGGTTTTTTAAAATCTTTGGATTGTTGTGTAGTTGTATTGTATAATTGCACCATTTCATTGCTATATTAAATTTTAAATTTGCCATCAGATGTTGGCTGCACAATCTTGCTTTTTGAGATATTACAATCTTACTGCAAGGTTTCAGTTTAGGGAAGAAGGAGGAGGAGGAGGAGGAGGAGAAGAAGAAGAAGAAGAAGAAGAAGAAAAAGAAGAAGAAGAAGAAGAAGAAGAAGAAGAAGAAGAAGAAGAAGAAG
>JANHGD010335444.1:0-10348 GCA_027560375.1 Imantodes cenchoa
AGGTTCTGGAGAACCGGTAGCGGAAATTTTGAGTAGTTCAGAGAACTGGCAAATACCATCTCTGGCTGGCCCCAGAAGTGGGGAGGGAATGTAGATTTTGCAGTATCCTTCCCCTGCCACGCCCACCAAGCCACACCCACAGAATCGGTAGGGAAAATTTTTAGATTTCATCACTGGTTTACAGGCGTCTGTACATCCACCCATAGGCACATATACACACTGTATTTGTCAAAACCTGATTAGATCGGTTGCCTTAGAAATAGGTGATAAGATCTGGCTTCCCATGGTGTCAACCAAAATAAACCCGAAGTAAAACTTCTAATAAAAACTTACTTATTGTAACATAAACAAAACCTTAATTGCTACATCTTACCAGATCAAAGAAAAGTTTGACCAGACTCATCAAAGTACAAAAGGAGAAGGAACAAAAGTTTAGAACATGCGCAGGAAGATTCATAAGCATGAGATAATGTTTACAATATAAAAACCTGCAGAATAAAAGTCAGGATGCAATGTAACAATGGCAATGATGCCACGGCAATGAAGCCATGTCAGAATAATGCACATCTCACAACATGAGGAACTGCATTAAGGGGTCGCGGCATTAGAAAGCTTGAGAACCCCTGATTTAGAAGAAAATCAATGACTTCTAAGATCTTTCCCAGCTCATTCTTTCAATGGTTCTGTGGTCCTAAGATCTGGTCTCTACTTTTTGAATTAGCTATAGGATTTGAAGGGATGCATCTTCATGATTCCTGACTGATCTCATCTGAAGAATTTGCTTTTTAACTTATTAACTCTTCAGCAAGTGAGTCCCTCAAAGGAAAAGATACCTGGGAGGCAAAGGCTAAACATGGAAATTATCTCCATCTCTAAGATAATTGCAAAGATTTTGCGATAAGCAGATTTGAGTAAGGAAGGAAAAGGTTTGGGTAGCACTCCTCTAAAGATTGTGAAATCAAGAAATAATCAATATCACAGCTCCTGTGTGAAGACATGTGTTCTAGATCACAGGTCACCAACCTGTGGTCCGTGGACCACCGGTTGTCCGTGAGAAAATTTTGGTGGTCCGTGGAGAAATCTTGGCCTCTGGGGCAGATATGGCTGAGAGTAATTAATCGAGGCCAGGAAGAAAAAAGGAAAGGAAAGGAAGGGGAAGGGGAAGGGAGGGACTATAGCTACAGCTCTGGAATATGGGACTGACTTTCCCAACAACATTAGCAAGCCACCATCAAATAATTATTATTCAATTATTTTGTAATAATTACACTACGTTTAATAATTTTGTTACAATTAAACAATCTTTAAAGATTTTGTTTTGATTAAATAAGCATTTACAATTTTGTTATGTTAGGTAAATAGGTGCATTTCATATTAATAAAATGGAAGTTCTCTGATAATTATTTTACAAATATATTATCTTTTTTAAAAAAATTCATATTAGTGGGCTGCAGGACTTATGAATTTGGTGGTCTGCGGGATTTAAAATTATGACCTTGGTGGTCCCTGAGGTCTCAAAGGTTGGGGATCCTGATATAGACAGTGTGCCTTGGAATTTGAGTGTTACTGTGCAACAGATTTTTTTTCATATCTTTTTTCCCCCTAAGTTTTCTTTCATAGGTTTTGAGGACTACTTGTGTCAGGCCCCAAGGACCAAGAAAGACAGGTGTAATCACTTCTGAGAAATTCCCTTTATTGTTCCTCACCTATAAGCAGAAATCTTGATAAAACTCAAGCAACTCTATTCTGAGAATTGTTAGGAAGGAGCTTTCTTAACTCTGTTTCTCCCAACCAAACTATCTAAGCTTCCCTGCCTCTTTGGCTTCTGGAATCCTGCCCCTCCCTCCTGGGAATCCAGACTACACATATTGTTACAGGTGTTATGTCTACCTTATGTACAGCTCTATCATTCCCCTCTATTGTAGTTGTCTCCTGTATCGCATTGCCACTCTAGGATTCATCTCTATTGTTCCTGAGATGCATTTCCTGCTCCTGTTGTATTACTCACTCTCAAATAAAATGGTGTCTGCACAGTGATGGCTTGTAGTGTACTTACTTACTCTACATCAGAGGTCTTCAAACTTGGCAACTTATAGACTTGTGGACTTCCATTCACAGAATTCTCCAACCAGCAGTAGCAATAGCAATAGCACTTAGACTTATATACCGCTTCACAGTGCTTTTACAGCCCTCTCTAAACCGATTACAGAATCAGCATATTACCCCCAACAATCTGGGTCCTCATTTTACCCACCTCGGAAGGACAGAAGGCTTAGTCAACCTTGAGCCTGGTGAGATTTGAACTGCCGAACTGCAGCTAGCAGTCACCTGAAGTAGCCTGCAGTACTGCACTCTAATCACTGCGCCACCTCAGCAAAGTCCACAATTCTTAAAGTTGCCAAGTTTGGGGACCCCTGCTCTACATGAAACACTCATCACAATTTGGGGGTTTAGATGGAACTTAGTTTGGGAACTTCAAACTGAGATGACTGGAAAATCGGGGAAATGGTAAATTGCCTTTAAAAATAAATAAGCAAAATATGAAGCAAGAAGCTCAATGTGGCAGGCGAAGGGGATATAATTTCTTTGTAAAAATTGTACTGAGTCTCAAACCAATACCATAATATTTAGTTTATAAGGGAAAACTAACCGTTCTATTGCAACCAAGAGAGCAAAGGAAAAGTCTAAAGGGATTAGAGGTCATGTTAAACACCAGCTCCGTTGAAGACATGTTCCTTCCTCTGCCAAGAAGGCCTGGAACTGGACTGAATCTAAACCAGCTATTGGTAGATGAGAATATTTCTCCCACAGTATATTACAATGATAACAGCTTTTTAGAAAAAAACAGATTGAGTATTGAAAGGGTCCCTGAAAGGATCAGAGCATATAGAAAGTGTAACCTGATTCAGCTTTTGTTAATTGCTGCTGAGAGAAACTCCATTGTAACCTAATGTGCCAACTGCATAGATAAAACTTCTAGGCGAATTGCCAAGCTTAACCTTGCTTGTAACTTAAAAAAATGTGTTCTCAGCAAATTTAACATGGAATAGCTTTCCCTAACAAAGCTCTGAGTTACATGCCAGAAAATGTATTCTTTTCCTCCTTTCTAAAGTCCATTGTTTTCAGAGCGCTGAGAAGTTTGCATGATACGAAATTATGTCTCTATAGCAATGACGTTCTGTATAAGTATAGCTGTGTGAGCTATAAGATGTTTGGAAAAAAGGGTTGGTTTTTCTGCGTGCGCCTGCTTTTCTCTCTGCCTGCTGTTAAGGTGGGAGACTGAAAGGGTCACCCAGTTTTTGCTTTCTAGCTAGAAATAAAAGCTGATTATCAGTAGCCTCATGTTCCGAGTTTCATTGGACTTATCAGATTCTGAGCTGCATTCAAAAACCTTACACGATAGTGAGCAGAAGAAATACTACAAGAAATGATGTAAAGCAGAATGTCAGGACAATTTTTGAAGGACAATTTTCACAATAAGGAATGAGGCCCCGATAAAGCCCTTAAAAAGTCTGCGAGATTATAAATGATGGCAAGGTCAGCAACTACATTCTTGAATTAGTCAATTCCACTCTAGGAATAGGTCACAATTGCATCATACGGAAAAGGAAAGAATCGGAAAATTCCATTTAGGGTGACGCATGTATCTGTTTAACTTCAATGATATCCTTTACTGTGTATAACTTGGATATCAGTATATTAACATTTAAATCTGTTTTACCACTGTTACAGTTTGTGCCTCTCATTTTGCTATAGCCTTAGAATATTACAATCATACAGGAATTATGGAACTACTGCTGGCTATGACTAGTAGCTCATCTAATGTCATATGGCGTACTTCTTGCAAAGGTGGGATCTGAACCAATATCTTCTTTTTTTATGTTCAGAATCCATTCTTCATTGCATACTTAGTTTATATTAGCTCTCATATCTATTAAATTCAAATAATGTAAACTTAAAAATTGAAGATTCATTTAACTGAGTTTTGTTCTAACACTATTTTCCAAGGACAGGAGAGGAAAGATGATTGGATGGGAAACCCTCCATCTAAATTCAGGGCAATTTAATTCAGTGATGAATACGATCCTCAGCACCTTGGATGCTGTACAAAGAGCTCATCTGAAATTGCTGCCAAGGCTGTGCTTTTTTTAACAATGGTGGATGGAAAATATTTGCTCTATAGAAACTACTCATACTTCCTTTGAACTTTGGTGTTGAAGAAGAATCCTCAGAATACCATGGATAATTAAAAAAAACCAAACTGATAGATCATTAAATAAAACAATCCAAAATTCTCACTAGAGGCATAACTAGCCAGGCTAAAATTATCCTACTTTGGACACATTGTGCAAAGACCTAGTTCTGGTCGATCAGTTTTTTTACTGGAACAGTGAAATTTGTAGTGAAACACATCTGAGTGCAGAAAAGTGCTTTAAACTTCTTGCTTTTGTATTCATGTTCCACATAACACTCTACCACCTGTTTATAACTTCTCATTTGTAACAATCAAAATTTAACCTGGTTGCATAGCGAGTTATAAGAGTGAATCACAATCTGGTTTTGCCAGATTTTCCCTTTTTTCCCTTTTAGGTATTACGGTAATCAAGAAAGGTTTTTAGTGGTCCATGTTTCATGTGATTCAGATCCTGTATAATTTCAGTAACTTGGCTTATATGTCTTTGTGGTGTGGATAGAAACTGACTGGAGCGTTGCAAAGTTCATGTGCAGGTGTAAAACCTGGAGCTCTCACTCTGCCTGGGAAACAGCACAGAAATATTTTGCTGGAGGAATACTGAGTCACATCTGGCCTGTATATGTTGTATTTTTTGTTTTCCATCTGTGGACTGTTTCCTTGTATGGATAAGCCGATCAGTTGTAGTTCTGTCTTTCCACTATTAATCTCCTGCCGATACCAATTGATGACTACATAGGTGTTGTCGTCGTGTTCACAAGTGATGCTAATCTGGGTCTCTGCTTGGATGGTTTTGAAGCGTTCCTTCTGGGTCACAGTGACCCCGTGGCAAAGACCTATGAAGACTGGACGGGATGGCAAGATCCATCCCAGGAGAGATAATTAATTCACACTGGAAACCTAAAAGTGCTATTTTCCTTAAACATTTCTTTTTACTCTCTTTGTGTCACTAAATGTTTGCTATCAAATCCTATTTACATTTCAACCGAAAAAGGCTTAGAAATTTCACAGTCAGGAAGGGGAGCATTGGAAAGATACCACACCAAGCTATGAACTTTATGTCTTTTTAGTAGCACTTTGTTTTCCATTTGCCAAATTAAATGGACCCCATAACAGCAGCAAGAGGATGGGCCAAGCTGTCTATGGCTTTCCCAACTTCTTTCTCCTGGTCATATTATGTTTAACATATATGTAATCTTATGAGGGCCTGGAGTACAAGAGACACAAGTTTGATTCTCTTGGCCGCTCACTGCTCCTCAACCCAGCCAATCTCATGGGCTAATTCTACAGATCTACTACAGGAGGTTTGGATGGGTGGCACTCTCACTACCTGGGTAGAGTAAAAATTTACACTTTTTATTTCCACCTTTCCGTGTAAAGAGAATGCTCAACTCAGCCGTAAACAACATAAAGACAGAAATAAACTCAAAAACCATATGCTAAAAGACATCACTAGTGAAATCATTGTAATAATAAATTATTTAAGGTATAATACATCAAGTATAACTTATAATTCTATATTAAACATATTTAAGACAGAGGACCATAATCAGACATCAAAAGCTGGATCGCTTCTACGCTAGCAGAGACTTCACAACTCTTTCAAACAAACCTCCTAATTCTCGCTTCTTGATCAGTTTGTTTCTTCAGTTTTTTCCTGCTGCAAAGTTTCTCTTCTTCCTCATTTTTCCTAACACCATTGTTCTGTGTTTTGTTTTTAAATTTTGGGAATGGCAATATTTATCCACTTGAGAAAAATAATCCCTACCTGCCCATATCTGCACACCGAGTACTTCCCACTGCATGTCTCCTATTGCAAGAAAAGTCAGAGCTTGACATCTGTCCTTGAATCCTGGCCCAGAAGAAGCTCTCTGGAGTGCCTCTTTGGTGGCAGGAAGGGCTTCTCAGCCTTGCTAATCAAGCAGGAAGTGAAGGTGGGGACCTGTAACGCCAGAGGAACTCCATCTCTCTTCCAGTTACTAAGCTGACTCACTAACAATGTTAAATTGAATTAAACACAAATGTTCAAGTATAATTGAGTTTTCATTTGTAAAATGAAAATTAGTAAAATGAAAACTCATTTAAGCAAAGTATGACCAAAACCAGCAGTTAGGCTAATACTAGTTTTCTGGACTCTGCTGAGAGAAACTTTCTCACTTTCTGTTTTTAATTGAAATTTTATGACCGTGTTCGATATACTTTTTCACTCACATTCTGGTCTCCATCGATTAAGCAGTATCATCCAACAAGATCAGGAACCTTTGAAATGATAATGATAACATTGTTACAAAATTTTCCCACTTCGTAGAAATAATATTTACTTACCTGCAAAGATAAAATCTTTAACCTTTAGTATGATAAATTCAGTACCCGCAGTATCGATCTAAGAATGACAGTATTAAATGGTTGGATGGATCAGATGAGGAGGAAACTCGTGTGAATTTCATCTTGCCTCTCCACCTGTTATTGACTGAAGCAACAAAGTTTGTATTTTCCATTGCGCATTTTTGCTTTCCATTGAGTCCTTGGAGCAAGGACCTGGGCCCCACAATATAAATATTTTGCAGCAGCTCTTCTGGTCTGCCACTCTGAACGAAGGAAGGCAACATGAAGTTCTTTTGGCTGGTAGCATTCTTGGGAGCAGCTGGTAAGTCAATTATGTCCTCAAAACAAGTGCTGAGAAGCTTCATCTTGAGATTGGAAAGGGACTTCTGTAGATTTTCAAATAGAATTTGTACAGCAAACCAGATAACGTTTTATAACAATTCAGGGCTGAATTTGTAAAAGTGGGACAAATATCATTATATTTGAACCAGGTGTCTTTATGAATGAAATAGCCAAGGAAAGTTAGTGTTTTTCAAGCTGCTAAACCATTCTACACAGTGTGTGGACTAATGTAACTTATTCCCAATAATAACTCCAAGTGGAAAAAAAGGGTGGTAGACAGGAACAGCTGAGAACAAGCAAACTCCTCTTTGAAGCAATGACAAGAGACAAACCCTCGGCTCAATCTCTCAAATATTCTTAAAGATTATCCATAACTTGAAACTCAAATCTTTATCAATTCCAAATTCTTGCAGGATACAAATGGTTCCATAAAAGAGAGAAGCTATTCAAAGGATCTCTGATTGAGGGCTGTGCAGTACTTTGAACATGAAGGCAAAAAAGTGTCACAGAATGTAGAAGGGGCAGTCTATGACTCCTCAAATCAGACCCACCTTTTCCCAGGGCTGCAGATCACCCAATCGTACAACTCTGGAGGGGGGCGGGAATTCAGTATCTCTAAGGAAATGGAAATATGTCATATGCATATCTTCCCATATTCCAAAGCAAGCTTTTGTCAATGAAATAAGGGCAATGTCTCAGTTGACATGAAGACAGGTGGCATTTCTCGCTCTTCTTTCAACTTAATTTTGTTGTCCTCTTCATGAAGATAGCCAGCTTAGTGGAGAAAAATCTGGTTCATTACTTCTTATTCTTTATCGGATTTTATGAATGTATGGCCTGTTTGAAAGAAGTCCATGTTTCTTAAAAGAAGTGAAAATGTGTAAGTGTGTGAGCCATTGAAACTGAATATTTGGAGGCATCTAAGAGTTGAATGACGAATGGGAAACTTATAGGGTTTCTATGATAAAATAAAAAGAGACCGACCTGACCAAACACAATGGCAAACTGGGCCAGAAATGTGGTGGACATTAGGATGGTTTAGTAGTTAAGAAAGGTATAGTGAATGTAAATGTATCTATGTTTGAATAGATTATCTTTTCTATTACTTCCTATATTCTTCTCTCTTTCCCTTTCACCTTCCCTCCTTGGTCATATGATTTCCTACTAGCTGTCTGGCCTCCATCAATTGCCTGAATGGGATGAAAATCCCATCATATGCACCCATAAAACTATACCAAAAAATTTATGGACCTATCATAAATGAAGATCAATCTGCAAAGCAAATATATGAAGGAGGAGTGAGAAGGTTGAGCAGAAAGGAAAGACAGAAAGACTTATGGTTGGACAAAGTTTATGAAATCTCAAAAATGGGAAGTTTGAAGACAAAAGGCACATTGGCAAACTGGTGCAGAAATATGGTGGACATTAGGATGTTTTAGTAGTTAGGAGAGGTATAGTGAATGTAATTGTATCTACATTTGGATAGGTTTTCTTTTCTATTATTTCCTACTTTCTTCTCTCTTTCCTCTCTTCTGCCCTCTCTTTCTTCCCCCTCATATAACTTCCTACTGTTTTTCTTCACATTTCACAATGCTGCTTAATACCAGTGGTGGGTTCCTACCAGTGAGGTCCAATGCGCTGTTCTGATAGCGGCTTGCCGATTGCACAATTTCCACGCGACCGCTCCAGTGCCATCTTTGCCACTCTGTGTGCAGCGCTATCTCTTTTTTCTTATTTTTCGGTGATTTTTTGCTTCTGTGCATGATTTTGGCATTTCTTTGCTTCTGCGCATGTGCAGAAGCAAAATCTCATGAGGGGACGCACGTGCGTGTGAGATTTTCAGCCATTTTTCCGCTTCTGCGCATGCACAGAAGCAAAATTTCATGAGGGGATATGCGCGCGTGAGCGTAGCGCATGTGTGCGTGCAACATCGTGATGCGCATGCAGCACACCGGTAGGAAAAGGTAAGCAACCCACCCCTGACATATCCTCTTCATAAACGAATGGGCATAGTTGGACAGGGAATTCTGGAAGTTGAAGTCCACAGATCTTAAAGTTACCAAGTTTGAAAAACACTGGTTTGTGCCTTTAAAGGTCTTTTTCATCTGGAAATTCACCTGTAAGTTTAAATTTGCCTTGGGGGGGGGGGGAAATAGGATGTTCCCCTTTAATTTTGGCTTAATGTAGAGTTGCTGGAATTAAACTGCAAAAATATTCACGCCTACTAGAAGACAGAAAACCTCTCTTTGCTGTGTTCATTTGAATTGAGCAGCACAGATTCCATACATTATGTGAACCGTTATCGTTTTTTAAAAGCCTAACGTGTGGCTTTGTGTAATCCTAACCCATTGGGTTTTGCTCAAAAAACCATGAGGAGACAAAGCACAGTTTAGCACATTTTTCAACTGAATGGAGTTGAACCAATAGCAATAATTTATAATGTGCTTCTGCTGCTGGTATCAATGATTATGATATTGGTTGAGGTTTTATTCCTCTCATTGAGGGAGAAATGCAGGGGGCTGTCTGCCACAAGGGTGCCCCAAATTGGTGTAGAATGGCGGAAATGGCAGCAGATGGGAGAAAACTACCACCCAATGTCATCTACTTCAGTTTATCAAGTCGGGCTTTGACTCATCCAAGCTGGTAAAGAATTGGCATGTGCCAGACAGGAGGGATTAAAGACAGTCTTCCTGGGTAAAGGCACGTCTATCATGGAATAGAATTCAGGGGTGGGTTCCTCTCAATTCGGACTGGTTCACCCAAACCAGTAGCAATTCGCTGGTGATGTCACGATAATGTCACTGAACCAGATCGGTCAGTGCCGGTTCGTGGGCGCCGCCATCTTTTTTTTATTTTTATTTTTAAATTTTTCTTTTTCTTCTGCGCATGCGCAGAAGCTGAGTTTCCGGCACTGTGCATGCATCGCCATTTTGTTTTTGGCATTTTTTTTTAATTGGGGGTTTTGCACTGTGCATGCGCACGCGCGCTTTGCACACGGTGCCGGAGGAAGCAAACCAGCAGCGAGGTAAGTTGGAACCCATCCCTGGAATAGATCTACTGAAAATGCCCCATGGGTTGATGGAAGTCGTAGTCCATCCTACCTAAGAAGTATCGCCTTGAAGGAAAGGTGGAGGGGTTTCCTGGATAAAGGTGCACCTTTAAGACTTGCTGGGTAATTAAATAATTCGGTCATTGGGTAGAATATGAAAATAAAAAGCAACTAAGACCATTCAGGGGAGAGCATAGAACATTGATGGCGAACCTTTTTTCCCTCGGGTGCCGAAAGCGCATGCACATGCACTATCATGCACAGGCGAGTGCTCACACCCATAATTCAATGCCTGGGGAGGGCGAAAACAGCCTTCCCCGCCCCCACAGAGGCTCTCTGGAGGCCAGAAGCAGCCCGTTTCCCGACTTCCAGTGGGCCTGGTAGGCCTGTTTTTCGCCCTCCCCAGGCTTTAGAGGCTTCCCTGGAGCCTGGGAAGGGCA
>JANHGD010346005.1:0-10301 GCA_027560375.1 Imantodes cenchoa
TTTTACTTTTCCTTATATAATTGATAAGAGCCTATGCTATCTTCATCTTAAATGTAAACTACAGTTGTTTGTGGATATCACGGGGTAAACTTCAAAAATTAAAATCCCTTTAAAAAAGGGGTACCCAAATCCCAGTTCCTGGCCCAGTACTGGTTGGGAACCAGACCGCACAAGCGGTAGGCGAGTGTTTGAAGCTTCATTAGTGCAAGCAGCAGATGTGTGTATGTGAAACCATCCTCTTACCCCTCTCCCCGCTGCACTGCTGAGCTGGAAAGGTTAGGGACTGCTGCTTTAAAATAGTAAATTAGGAGATCAACATAAGCAAACAGCCAGTAAGTACATCATTATTTGTGAATTGATCCAAAAGTTAAGACTTCATCTTGGATACCTACTCAGATATAATTGCTAGTATCTGTAGGATGACATTTGTACCCCAGATACCATTGAGATAGTTGAACTTTTACTAGCCTCGGCGCTTGGGTTGGATGGCTGGGCGTACTCAGAGGGAGGCGCGGGGAATTGGGCGCCCTGCAGGAGGTGAGAGCAGATCATTGAGCCCCGCGAGAGGGCGGCCCCAGCAATGCCGCCCAGCACCCACCTCCTGCCCCTCCCCAGCACCAGCCCAGGCCGGTGGGAAAGCGGGCCGCGCTCTGGCTTACCTTCGCGCCGCCCTTGCTCTTCTTCTTGTCGGGGCTGCCCAGCTGCAGCCCGGTGCCTGCCAAGTCTTCCAGGCTGCCGTCCACCCCTGCAAGAGCCAAGCGCAAGCTCTGGGGACGCCCCTTCCACACTCCCCCGCCAGGCAGCAGGACCCACCTCGGGGTCTCTTGAGCGCCGCACCAGACTCCTCAGTGTTCTGCAGACATAGCTGGCGCAGCATGGCGGCCCACCCTGCTGGGCAGGAGCACCACCCAGGCAGCCGCTGAACCGGCGACCCAGGTGCACAGCTTGGCCCCTCTGCCAGCTGGGAGGACCCTGTACGGGCCACCCCTCCTCCCATGCTGCTCCCGCTGGTGGGTTGGAGGTCGGGGGGGACGTCCCTGGGAGGACGGCGCTGCTCCTCCCGACCTCCCCACCCAAGGAAGCGCTCCATTGTCCACGGATCCCTGAGCCCCCCTGTTGGCCCGCTGCTTCAAAAGATGCCTGCCTGCGAGACGCTTCCCGGCAACGGGCCGGAATTGGGGGTAGGTAGCGTCCCGGCGACACCACCCACCACAGGTCCTGCCCTGGTTGTTCGTTTCACCCCCGTCGCCCAGGCCCCACCACAAAGAGTTGGGGAAAAGAACAAAGGAGCCCTCAACTTGTAAGCTGACCAGACGTCCTGTAAAAGCGGGACTTTTAAAAAAGGCAGCGGGACACGGGACGAATTAGGAAAAAGCGGGACTGTCCCGCCAAAAGCGGGACATCTGGTCAGCTTACCCTACCCTCAAGTGCTTTGAAGAATAGTATGACTCCCTCTTCTTTGTGGCAGCCCCTGAGATACTGGAACACTGCTGTCATGACTCCCCTAGTCCTTCTTTTCATTAAACTAGGCATACCCAGTTCCTGCAACTGTTCTTCATATGTTTTAGCCTCCAATCCCCTAATCATCTTTGTTGTAATATCTATGACTGCATTTTGGTTGGTTTTGCCATTTTTTACCATTTACTTGGGCTTCCCCTATTGGGACAAAACAACCATCATGTTTGCTTATTGATCGACACAAAAATCCCTTGTAAAATTAGGAGCAGTTAAATATATCTTCAATCCTCCTTCTCACTATTTTTCTATAAATCCATCTCGAAATCCTCAAGTCCCCTTATTCAACAGCAAAAGTCCAATAAGGGTTCACAGAAGGAACTTAAATATTTATATCTAGATTTCCATTTAAATAAAATTCCCACTTTGCTCTCACAGTCCAAAACAAGAAAATAATTCATACCATAGTTTTCTTGATAAATTATCTGCAGATGCTTGAAGGATATCAAAAACCAGGGAATTATATCAATGAATCAGACATATTATATTCCAATGTGAACCCAATTGTTTGGAGGGAAGCATAATTTTTGACAACTTCTATATGATAATCAATGAATGAATGTCCATCTGCATATTTTTGCTAAAAGGGTAACGAGAAAAAAATCAACGCAAAGGCAAAATTTGGTAATTTCAAAGCAGACTTATCTTTGCCAATAAGAAATGCATCTTATAATGAATGCCACTGCAATTTATGATGATCCAAGATCAAACATACTAAAATTGAGTATTAACAATGGTTCTACCTAAGCTTCAATTTTAGCAAGATGAGGTCAAGATCTGTCCAGACAGAAAAATAAAATACTATATTAATAAAATGAAGAAAGTGGAAGTGAGAGGAGGAATGAATGATGAAGTAGAAAGGTAACTAGGAGTAGAACTTTATGCATTTAGTTTCCTACTTGGAGAATCTTTTAATTCTCTACCTTCTGAAACTTGATTCTCAAAATCTCAAACTTACTTCACTGTAGTATAATCAGATTTTTTTAAAAACTGAATTATGAGCTGGCTCTGAAAGGCTCTTTTGGGGAAAAAAGAAAGAAAAAATTAATATAAGTCCTTTTCTGTAATTTTAACCATTTTTACTCATTTCAAATAATTACAACTGTATACATAATAGAAGAGAAATAAAACAGGTTGTACTTGTAAAAAGATACACAAACATAAAGAAGAGAATATTGGGGGAAAGAACCAAAATAACAGTAAAATATGGTTTAATAACCAATAAAAGTAAAATGCTGTATGACTAAGACATTCTAGTATATCATTAGAAACTTATATAATTTAACTATGTTTAGTGAAAAGCTTATGTTTACCCTTAGTATCCAGCAGAGGGAACTGTTTTCTCATAGAAAGCCAATCTCAGAAAAGGTTTTGATGATAGTTGATTGAGCATAATTTAGTTCTTGAAATGAAAATCTATTTTCATATCTAAGTTTCAAATAGTGAATGCTTTGAGGTTTTTTTAAATTGAATTATATAGATCCATAAAATTAAATGTTTGTCTTTTTTTCCTCCAAAACTTTTGTTCCAGGATATACACAATCATTTAAAATTTGGATACAAAGCTTTATAAATATTATTCATCCTGGATAATTTAGTACTAAGTGCTGAAACAAATATTTAATTAATTAAAGGGAATAGTGGAGGTAAGAACTTTGCAATAGACAACTCTTAAGTGTTAAAATGAGGAAATTTACCAACCAATAGCAAGGTTTGGATGTGACGGTAGTTGTTTCATCTTATTTGATGGTTTTTTTTGTTCTCCCCATAAATTCTGTTTGCATAGAATCTAACCCTCCACACTAGGAAATTAAAACTCTTTAATTTAACTCTTTAAAACTCTTTCTAGCAGCCAAATAATGACACCCCTTATATTACAACAGTTTGGCTCCAATTTCAATGTTAATATAATCACTGTTATTAAAACTATTAAAAATACTATATGTTTTCATTTCCAAAATCACAAGTAATTGTTTTGATGTATTGAAAAATTCTTTAGGTCTTCACAACCCAAAGTATCGTAGACACACTATTATCTCCTAATTATTAATGGCCTCACTTATTTCTTATGACATAGAAAGCCCTGTTCTGTAATTTTTGATATTAAATCAAAGCAGACTAGAGGTGGGTTCTTCCCGGTTCGGACCGGTTCGCCTGAACCGATAGCAAGCCGCTGGTGATACCACAGAGCTGGTTCAGTTGGTGCTGGTCTATGGATGCCACTATCTTTTTTGGGGGAGGGGGGAATGTTTTTTTGAATTTTTTTTCTGCGCATGCGCAGAAGCCAAGTTTCCGGCACTGCGCATGCACCACCATCTTGTTTTCAGCTTTTTCTTTTTTGAATTTTTGGCACTGCTCATGCGTGTGCCCAGGAGGCAAGGCCACGTGCAGCGGGAGGAAGCGAACTGGCAGCGACGTAAGTTAGAACCCACCCCTGAAGCAGACATGTCAAAATCATTCATGAATATGTAGGCTTGTGACAAACCAGGAGTGAAGAGAAATGTTTGAAGAATAGTGTCCAGGCAAAAAATAATAATTTCCATCATTCCCTCCTCCCGGTTTGATCGCACAGAGTCGGGCTGCTCCAGGTCCCGTCAACCAAACAATGTCGGTTGGCGGGCCCTCGGTCCAGATCCTTCTCTCTGGTAGCTCCGACCTTATGGAACCAACTATCCCCCGAGGTCCGTATTATCCCCACCCTACCGGCCTTCAGGAAAGCCGTTAAAGCCTGGCTTTGGTGTCATGCCTGCGGCCACTGATTTGTCATCTGAGGGCGTGGCCCTGGTATGAGTGATGATTATATGTATTGGGTTTTTATTATTATTGGGATTGGTTATTTTAATTGTGTATGTATTGTTTGTTTGTTTTTTACCTATATTCTGTTCGCCGCCCTGACTCCCTCGGGATAGGGCGGCTTATAAATCCCAATAAAATAAATAAATAAATAAATAAAGATTCTTATGTATCTACCTGAATCAACTTTGAAATATTTCAACTTTATTCTAGTCACTAGATGTTCTCTAGTCAATAAGGAAGGGAATATATAGAAGCTCAGAAGGACTGATGTAAGAATACATATTTTTACTATATGTTCAGGCACCCTACCCCAGAAACTAAGAAACATTTACTTCTTCAGTACAATTTTACTGCAGTTTCAAATCCAGAGATTATGAGCCTCAGGAGAACATTGCCTTTGACCCAGGCAGTCTTCCTATGGGTAGCAAAACCATCTACATATCTATGCTAAACAGCAGGAATAAAACATAAAAGAACAATTACAGAGGGGTTTTTTTTTTTACAATCATAAGCTAAGAGTACAAAATATACCTCTTTTAATACCAGCAGAAAATAAAAATCCTCAATTTAATATCCTGCAGTTGTCTAGAATTACTTCCTGCAGTTTGTAAGAATTCTGTCCTGTTTCTTTTTAATGCCATATGTATTTACCCTGTGTTTGCTAATCTCTAATAACTACATTCTCTGTGGGAATTTATCCACAAAACAAAAGGTCTACCCAGTTACATGAAAAGACTTCACTAATTCTGCTTTCAAGAAGAAAAAAGGATTCCATCTTAAGTATTTGGGATCTGAGATCAGAGAATCTTGTTGTTAAATGTGATTGGGCAAAAATTGCTTTTACACAACTGTACAGATGTGCTACTTTGGCTCATTGAAACAAGGAAAAAGCTAGCATTGATTTAATTCCAGAATAATCCTTATTATTCCATTTGGCTAGCATAAATGAGACTATTAAAAGATGATATGCTTTTAACATGGTGAATTATGTTTTATTCTGGACCAATGGATTCATAACTAGGATTTTTTTAATAAGAAGCATATGCGTGTTTGTGTGTGCACATATGGGGGAGGTGGTGGGGAAATAATATATCTATTATTATTATTATCCTTCCTATATTTATACCCCCTAAAGTCCACACTGACATGAAAATCAGAAATAATCTGTTGCTCTACAGCAGGACTGTCAAACTCCCGGCCTCTAGGCCGGATGCATCACGCACTGGCCACGCCCATGCCTTGTTTAGCAAAGGGGGGGGGGGAAGTCCCGATAGGTCACACAATGCCACTGTGACATGAGTTTGAAACCCCTGCTCTGCAGGTATCCTTGCTTTACGACCACAACTGGGAGCAGAATTTCTGTCACCAAGCAAAGTGGTTAAGTGAGTCATGCTTGATCTTACAACATTTTTTGTCATGGTAGTTAAGCATATCACTGCAGTTGTTAAGTGAATTACACAATTATTAGCAAATCCAGTTTCCCTCATTGACTTTGATTGTTGGAAACTGGGAGGGTCACAAACAGTGATCACATGACTGTGGGACATTGCAACTGTCCTAAATACATGCCAGTTGCCAAATGCCCAATTTTTGATCATGTGTGACTGTGTGGATGCTATGATGGTTGTAAGTGCAAGGCCTGGTTGTAATGATACCAAAATAAAGCAATGCACATCAACACATATGGCAAACAGAAATGCTTTTCGCTTTAACACATTTTGGCTATGTGGTTCCATGTATTTTTATGTGTCTGTGCATTTTTAAAAACCTTACAGTACTACTAAATATTTTTGGCAGTACTATAAGATTTTTAAAAATGCACACACACATATAGCCACACACATACATGGAACCACATAGCCAAAATAAATTAAGGAAGGCTGCCTGGAAGAAATACAGTATATTTATAGGTCCGCTGGACTGCTTGATTTTTCATGTCCAGTTGATATTTTATGAACTATTGTATTGATAAAGTATTACTCTGTTTCATTAAACCTTCCTAACATGAAGAGCAAAAGAAAGATAACACGATCCATTTTCAAATTCAATCTTTTTTTTTTTTTTTTTTAAAGTCAGCTTCTCCTACTATACCAAACTGAGTTCCTTTTTCCACATTTAATTGGGTTGGAGGAAATAAAAAGAACACATGTAAGAAATGGAAAGAGGGCAAAGTTATATAGATATTTGAGCCTGCAGTGGGATTTAGTTTTCAATGATTTCCATATGCACAGTTAGGAGAAAGATTTAAGGTAGATAACAGGACATTTGGAATTGATCAGCAGAAAAAAAAGAATTTGAAGTTGAACTATAGTATGTACAAAAAACGAACATGTAATTGATAAAATGTATAAAGCTTTATTGAAATTTGAAACAGAAGAAGAGAAAGACTGCATGATAAAATAGACTAAGAATACAATATACTGTTGGAACCATAAGAAAATACATGGTTAAAGGAATGACATTTACATTATGTTATAACCTAAAACAGAATGCCTATGAAATGATGTGCCATTGGTGTAGAACTAACAAAATATTGAGATGGCTCCTAGGTAATTTACACTTCCTCATCACCTAATCTCTTTTTATTGGTATTTTTGTGCTTTTTATAATTTCAACATTTTTAATATGAATATTAATTTGAATATTTTGTACTTAACTTTGTTGTATATTGCCCTCACTTGATTTTGAGATGGGCAGCTACGTATGTATGGTTTATAAAACAATCAGTCAATAACTTTAGAAACCTGGTCTACGATGTAAAAAACAGGTCTTTCAAATTTATGTTGGAAATATGGATAAGTGAGTGTTAGTGAGTGAGGAGTTTGCTCCCTATTTGTATTTAGTAACTTGTCCTGCCAGTTTAGTGGGGTTTGGGTCAGGATTAGGTTTCTCCTTAGTAGCTCCTTAATTACAGTATTATTTTCTGTTTGATTTTTGTTTTGTCTTGTTAATCACTGCTTGAGTGTAGATTGCTGGTCTCCAGCAAGGATATGTTTTGGGTCTGTTCATGTTGTTTCTTTATTAGCTTTTTTAATTGGCTGTTTTGAATGGCATGTAAATGTGGTTTGTCTCTTGTGTCGATTAATGGCTAATTTGTCTGAATCCCAAGCTTCCAAGAATTTCCTTGCATTTTAAAATTTAATTTAGGTTGCTCAGTTTTTCAAGTGAAACTATGCTTGAACTCTGTCCATGTGTTGTAAAATTAAGGAGTTTTCACTGTGTTTTCTGACTGCTATTTGGTCTTCATGGAAGTGCTCTGCGTAGTCTGCTGCCTGTCTGTCCTACATGTTGGCCATTATAGTCATACTGTATTTTTTAGCTGATTCCTGGGTCTTTTGGTTTACTTAAGAGCTTTTGGAGGGCTTTGATTGGTTTGTGTGCTATGGTGATGCCTTGTGTTTGTCTATTGGTTGTCCCAAAGGTGCTTTTTTCAGGAGGCAACTGGACTTTCTTGTTTTGCTTTGTTTTTTTGAAGACATTTTGTTTCTCATCCAAGAAGCTTCTTCAGCTCTGATAGGATCATGTGGAATGGAAGGATTTATATTCCTTGCAGACAGCTGGTCATTTGGATCCTTTTAAAGGGTTGTTGAAGCACTTGGAGGTTTATGTGTGTCCTCCGTATTCACCTGAGTAGTGCTCCTGATTCCGGTAGTCTGTAATTTTTTTCTCTGGAAATCCACTCCTACTCCCACATCATTCAAGGGGTGTTCATCCCAAATTGTATAGCTAGTTACAATTACACAGTATACAATATATTGTATATAATTATACAATTATACAGACTTCCCAGGATATTGGTTGTTTTTGAGATGTTTTGACGTATGGTAGTGTTAGTAGCTTGTGTTTGTGCTGCAGTGGGATGAAGTGGGCACTTTTGGATAAAGTTATGTGGCTAACCATTTTATTGGAAGATATATATGCAGTCTGTTTCCTCTTTTTTTCCGATGTTCTGGGTTGCTGCAGTGTCTTTGTGCTCTGAATAATGTGTAAGCTCCTCTTGTGGGAGTTTGGGTTGTTACTTTAGTAATCAAATAATTGGTTAGTGTGAGTTGTTTTTGATAGACTCATGTTTCTAATTTACCGTTGCTTCCTCAGCAACATATATCGAAGAAGGGTAGTACTGTATTTTTCAGAGTATAAGACGCTCCAGACTATAAGACAGACCTTTTGGGGGGAGGAAAACAAGAAAAAAACCTGTCTCTGCCTTCCAGCAATTTGCCTCCTTGCAGCGAACAGAAAACAGCCTGTTTCAGTTTCAGTCTCAGCACAGCCTGATTAGCATAAAGAAAAATCTGCCTCTGCGCACAGGGAGGTGGCAATAGGCAATGACAATCCCTGCAGCCTGAAACAGCTGATCGTCAGGAGGCCATCCAAATCAGCTGCTTGTGTTAATCAGGCTGTGCTGAAGATGAAACTGAAACAGGCTGTTTGCTGCAAGGAGGCAAATTGCTGGGAGGCAGAGGCCAATGGGTGGGGGTCAGCGGGTGGGCGGTGCTATATTCTGTGTATAAGACACACCCAAATTTTCATCCTCTTTTAGGGAGGAAAAATGCATCTTATACTCTTATAAGTATCTTGATTTCTTTCTCCCGTGTAAATGTTATTCCTTTGAAGATGTTGTTGATATTTCATGTACCTTCTCTAGCAGCTCCTTTATGATGGTGTCATCTACAGAGCCTCATCCATTCTTTTGGTTGTATGTGTGGAAGTACTAAAGTTTGTAAAAGCTGTCTCTGCTATGAATCATGGGAGTGGTGATCCCAATGGTATTCCTCATGGGAAACACACGAGGATAGGCAGATTTGTTATGGGTATTGATGCAAGACGTAAGCTAGTCCAAGTAAAATTCCCTTTTGCAACTGACTGATGCCCATGGTGTTCAAGTTGTGCTCCAGATGTTTTGGGAATTACACCCAAGATGCCTGTTACGACTAGTACTATCTTTGCTTTCTTTTGCCACAGTTGTGCTACTTATTATTCTTATTATGGTCCATCACATAGTCAGCCAGATGTTTAGACTAGACTGTCATTTTTATCCACCTAGCGAGTCCTTTCCTAGGTCCTGGGATAGGAAGATATTCTTGTTTGATGGTGTTAAAGGTAAAGGTTGCAGATTGTAAATTGTTTCAAATAAAGTTAATTATTATTAATTATTCTCTCCATCTCCATGATTCTCAGATCAACAAACAAATGAACAAAGGACCTCTCCTTGTCATCCCCTAACAAAATCATTTTAATTCTTAGGTGCTGTTTACTTAGCAAGTTTGCTCTCTCGAAACTGGTTTAAATCTCCCTAAGCTGCTCTTAGCTCTCAGTAGGAAGCAATGCCCCAATCACACAAAACAGGCAGGGAGTCACCCCAAGTAAACCATCATCACTAACTAGTAACAGCACTCAGGATGCAATCATCACTAACTCTTCTCTCCTGTATTCTTCCTTTTTCCTCCACCTCCCACCTTACTGTTTATTTGATCTCTGAAGATGACACCGCTAGTCCCTGCCCACTCCAGCAGCTGTTCACTATGACTCTAATGCCTTCCTCCCCTCTCCATTTTTGGAATAAATGAAAGAAACACTTCCATCTGCTTCCATAAATAATCAAAATCCTGCAGTGTGTTATTTCATCAGTAGAGGGAGGTGTGGTACTAAAAAAAACCCTCAACGACCTTTACAAATGAAAAAGGATAGGATTATCCTCTTCTGTTGAAGGAGTGCAGCTATCAAGTTTTACACCCCTAATTTAGAGATGGCAAGTAAAAAGTAATCTTTTGAACTGAACTCAGAAATGATTTAGGATTGGTGTAATATAAGAACTGAAATGTGTGTTTCCCCACAAACTATTTGGCAATTTCTCTACTGACTGAAATTTCTGAATTCTTTAGGACACAATTTTGTAAAAAAAACATGCTGTAGTTCTTTCTTTCTTTCTTTCTTTCTTTCTTTCTTTCTTTCTTTCTTTCTTTCTTTCTTTCTTTCTCTTTCTCTTTCTC
>JANHGD010350089.1:0-10273 GCA_027560375.1 Imantodes cenchoa
CCAGGTTGCTTCTCTCCTTGATTAGTTTCCATTCATTGTTTCTTGCATCCATTGTTTCTTTGGAATTATTCAAGCAGTACAATCTTTGCTTGAATTGTATGTATTAATAATAATGTATTATGTATTAAAGGAGTGATGCAGTGCAGTAATGAGTTCTAAAACCCTTTACTACCGGTTTGTGCATGATGCTTCTGCGCATACGCAAAAGCATCCTGGGTGGATGGGCAGAGCCTCCTGCTGCTGGTACTACCGGTTCTTAGAAGCGGGACAACCAGGAGCAACCCACTGCTGATGCAGAGCCACAGAAGTGTAGATGAGCGTGGGAAGGAGTGTAAATAGCAGATTCATTCACAAAGAAAAGTGGTGGAAGGAACTTACAGGGGAAGCTTGCAACATTACTTGCTGCCTTCCCCATTGACTCTGCTTGTGGGAAGCTACCAGGGAAGATCGCAAATGGTGACCCCACCCCCCGGCCATGGAATGTACTTGCAACCGTTGCCAAGTGCCTGGTTCATGATCATATGGCTGAAGGTGCTGGATCTTCAAGGACAGGTCATAAGTATCAGTCATTCAGCATTATTACAACTTCGAACCATTGCTGAACAGCTAGTTGTTAACTGAAGATTTTCTGTATTTCTTTTACTTGTAGCTGGAGACTCATTCATTTCTTTACTTGCATATTATGTTACGCACTCTTGTATTTAAATTTATATTCTTTGCCATACATCTTGTATGAACATTTATTAATTTTATTTCTGGGTGTTTATACATGTATATGTTCTATATATTCATTTTATAGACTTTATCTTCCTTTTTCCTGGCATTACGGCTGTGATATAGTTGGATTTAATCTGAAAAAAAAAATCAGAAAGAAAATTGGAGGAGGAGGAGGAAGGAGGAGAATTTTTTTCCCCCAAAGAAAACTTTGCAGAGCAGATTTCAACACGTTTATGTTTTTGCTTTACAATTTAAACTATTTATGTTTGTTATCATTATTTACTATTAATTGTCTTATGAAAATGAGATATAAATTTAAATAATCAGTCAGTCAATGTAGAACATAAATTCAAGAGGAATGCCAGGAAGATTTGCTGAAAGAAAAGTTATTTTAAGGCTCAAATTTTCTCATACTTATCATTTCTTAAGGAAAGCAATTCAATATTAGCCAGTAGAAATGTGTTTCACCCTCTCAAAATTTCATGAGATTCCAGTAGCATTTTCATTTGGTAATAACCTTTTCAAATGGGCCCATAAATTTCCCACTATTTAGAATAAATTATTCACAAGGTGTTTGAATCATTCTGTGAATTCAAAAGAAATATAAATTCATTGTACCAAGATGCCTCATATTTCACTTATGGAAAATTCCAGAAGAATATATAAAACACATCTTTCACTAATTCTTCTAAATGGCTGTTGTGGTATAATTTTGATATGACTTTCCCCTACATTTGTAAAAAAGCATTTCTAGTAAGTTATTCAAAAGTTCAGTATGTAAAAAGTTTTTTTGTTTTCATGCACCTGTTCAAACTCTTTTGGGATCAAACACTTCCTTTTCTTAAGCATTTTAGAAAAATTACTACATCAGTCATGTTCACAATAATGACCTATTAGGTAAAGCAAATACATGGAGTGGGCAGTTGTACCTGCACACATATTTCTCTGTTTTCTTTTCTGTATTTATGTACGTATGTATTTGTTTGTTTGTTTATTTGCTTGTTTATAAGAGGAATTAAGCAGATAGGCTTTAATTTGAGAAGAGATATGATGTAAGTAACTCGAATAAATGCAAATGAATATGCATAACTTCATGATTAGTTGAAATAGGAAGAAAGAGAGAGAGAAATCACAAGAAAGTAGTTATGGCACAATTCAATGTCAAGCTAGGATGTAGGTGACACACAAAAATTATATTCATGGGCATATCTCTTGGCACTTCTTGTCCTATTGATTTTATTTTACAACCAGAAAGAGGAAAGGGATGGAGGGAGGGAGGAGCAAGTATTAAAGAAACTGCTGGCTTCCATTATCAACAGTTGGAAATGATGGAAATCAACAGTTTTGGGTGGGAAATACAATATATAAGCTCAGGTGCTAGAGAATACTCTGTAAAAGGTATAAAAGTGGGACTAAAAACCTTCTAGGTGAAGAGTGGTGAGAAAATGAAAGAAAATTGTATGATAGGTAAGATGGGCAGTGTATAAATTGAATGGATGGATGAACAGTGTGACAGTACAAACAACATGTTTTTTTAACTTTCCTCTTTTAAATCTTTAGGTCGGCCAAAGTATCACACTCACCAGTATCTGAACTTTTCCCTCTCTCTCCAGCACACACTTCAATCTTGTTCCCCAGATGACTCACGATCACTTTAATCAATCCGTCCATTTGTGACCACCACAGCTAATGACGACAGTGGTCTTCTTCTGCAGCTGCCGGCCAAGAAGCTGGCATCAGTTCCCTGGGGGGTTTGCACACACCTCCAATCAACCAACAGGTGCCTTTCTTTATCCCCGCCCCTCCAGGGCGGTTCTGACCTGGTGCTGACTTGTACCAGGTCTCCAGGTGGCTGAGATTCAGGGTTCCCCTGTGGAGCCCCAGGAACTCTGTGCTGCTGCGGCGTTGGCCACGCCCCTTCCTCAGTACAAACAACATGTGTTGTTTAGTTGATCGAGCATATATAATTTCATATCTGCCAATAGAGCAGAAAATGTTAGATATGAAAGACCAGGTCCACACATCAAAGTCCAATGAACCTGATTTATTGCTAAATAATCTATGCACAGGAATCTTGTCAGCAAACTGCTTGAAGTTATATAAGAGTAAATTCAAGGATTTGGACATAGTCTACATGTGGCTATGTAGAGGTTGATGCCTCTTTAACTTCACTTTCAGGTTCTGCAATTCCTTCTACACACACACACACACACACACACACACACACACACACACCCCAAATGGAACAGAAACTGCTGGTGCATCTTCTATTCAACAGTTATCTTGTAGTTGTTTGCTACAACTACACATCTGATAAATGGTTCCTCCATGTCTAACAAACATCTTGGAAATCTTTGTCTGGCTTAGCCTGGCTGATGTTAAAATAATTGCCAATAGGTTTGAAAATTGCTCTACTTTCCCTTCTTTGAGTGTTGGTTGGAAGAAGCCATTTCATGGTGGTTGGTCATACTACATCTCTCTTTAAATCCACACCAAAGGACAATATCATTGCCAAGAAGGAACAACTTCTTACCCCATAATTTGACTACTTAGAGTAATATGCAAGGGTGGGCTTAATTTTTTTTAGCAATGGGTTCTCTGCTTGGTTGCTGGCTGAGTGTTGCCAGGGTGGGAATGGCCTGCACCACAGGGGGTGCAGGCTCCAGAGGTTCTCTGGAGGCTGGAAACATTTCCGGCCTCCAGAGAGCCTCTGGAGCCTGGAGAAGGGTGAAAATGTCTCCCCACCATGTTGCAGGCAATGCCCACCATGGCCATGCCCACCCAACAACTGAGCAGAGAACCTATTTCTGGCCTTCCAGAACTTTCAGGAGGCCTGTTTTTCACCCTCCATGGGCTCCAGAGACTCCTCAAGCCTCCGGGAGGGTGAAAATTACCTCCCCCAGGCTCTGGAAGCCCTCTGGAAGCCAGAAATAGGCCCACTTCCAGCCTTCTGGAGCCTCCAGGAGGCTTGTTATTTTCTCTCCCTGAGCATCTGCACGGGCCCTGCACTTTGGCATCAAAAACGGGCAGCGTGGACACTCCTGGGAAGGGCGGGGTGGGAGGGGCTGATCAAGAGTGGGATTTGGGGGTTTGCTAAACCACACAGAATCTTTGCTAGAGAGTCACCCAAACCCAGGCGAACCCGCAGCCAACCTCTGATAATATGGCAATAAGAGGTAAGAGTAGGAAAGATGTATAATGCAAAAATGCAGTTGAGATTTACATTTTTTTAAAAATGTGATGGAACCTGCAAATAGCAATAGCACTTAGACTTATATATTGCTTCACAGTGCTTTTATAGCCCTGTCTAAGCAGTTTATAGAGTCAGCATATTGCCCACAACAATTTGTGTCCCTCATTTTACTCACCTTGGAAAGTCGGAAGGCTGAGTCAAATTTGAGCCTGGTGAGAGCCGATCTGCCAAATTGTAGTCAGCCGGCAGTCAGCAGGAGTAGCCTGAAGTATTGCATTCTAACCACTGCACTACAGCAGTTCATAAAATCCCTTTTGTAAATAAAAATGCACAGATTACAGATTAGTGTGAAAATTATATTAAAATTATATTTTTCCATATTAGGAAAAGGAAGATACAAAAGTGCATATCTGACAAAAATGTATATTAAAAATCATTTAATTATGTTGCAGGTGTTTTAATAATAAAACTAGTGCAGATGCAGAAGAAAATGAATAACAAAATAAACAGTCATGTGACAGACTTTATGGCTTTATGGTTGTAAAAGTTGAAAAAAATGAAAGGGAAAGTGACTTAATGCATCGATTTCTGAGAGTGACTGCCTGTCAACTTACTAGTTTATTTTTGGCAAATCATTTGGTTACCCTCAGGTTCTCTCTTGAAGAGTATAGGGACAGTTCCAGAGGTGGGCTTCAGCCGGTTCGCACTGGTTCAGATGAACCAATTGTTACCTTTTTGCCCAGTTTGGAGAAACGGCTAATCCCACCTCTGGTTGGCCTTGCCCACCCTGCCCAGCCCCTCCCAGGAGTCCCCCCTGGCCCATTTTGACTTCCAAGTTGATGCAGGAGGCCTTCCAGGCCCAAAACAGGGCACTGGGGGCATCATGCATCCCCCCGCAGCCCATTTTCACCTCCAGGGTGATGCAGGAGGACTTCCAGGCCCAAAATAGGGCATGGGGACATCATGTAGCCACCCACAACCCGTTTTGGCTTCCCATTTTGGCATTTGTGGGCCCCCAGGCCCATTTTGGCTTCCAGGGTGGTACAGAGGGCCTTCCAGGTCCAAATCTCCTGCTCTAGGATGAGTTGGGAATGGGGATTTTGCATTATGATTGCTCATAAGTAAGTGGGATCCAGTAAAAGAGGAATGGAAAAATCCCTATCTGCAGATCAGCGTTTTTTATTCTAGGTAATTTTAAGTTGGGCAATCTTCATGCTGCCTGGGGAATTCTGGGAATTGAAGTCCATGCACCTTAAAGTTGCCAAAGTTGAGAAACATGGGTCTACACTAGAGCTTAGGATTTTCCATTCCTAATTTATTTAGAGTTTGGTGCAATTAAATAAATCAGTTGTGGTTTCCTTAACAAATAATGATTAAAACGATATGAACCATTACTAGACTTTTTGTTTGAAACTGAAATTAAAAGTTGATCTGGGCTTTGATGATTAAATAAGGGCTTAGGGAAATAATGCAGACAAATGTTAATCTTAGAGTAAGAGTTTGATATATATTTGTACCAGATATCTTATATCTGTACCAAAGAAAATTGGAAGTACTTCTTTTTCGGTTTTCCTTCTTTGCCTCTTTCTTTCTTGCATTTTAACTCTTTCTTTTTTCAAATCTGTTTTTTATTTGTTTATCCTTTAGCTTTGTAATTTTTGATGTATGAAGGATCAAATACTTAGCCATTATAATTCTATGTTCCTTATTTACAGAAATCATAGCAACTGGCAGAGTGCTACAGGAGGCTGAGTGCTGTCCTGCCCCTGGCCATGCCCACACTGGCCACACCCACCTAGGGGGGTCATTAGGGCAGAGAACCTGTTGTTAAATTATTTGAATCCCACCACTGGACAGTTCTACTAAAGATTATTGAAATAACATATGTGAATGGCCTTGAATATTCTAAATCCTTATACCAATTTTAAATCTAATTTTCTGAAATTCATGACGATCATTTTAAATTGTAGTCATTGTCCAGTATTTGAGATGAGTTAAGAGATGCCAGACAAAACTGGCCAATGATTAAATTTAATTATAACTATATAATATGCAGATTTCTGCTTCTGTAATCTCTCTCACTCTCTCTTTGTCCTTCTACTTCTCCTCCTTCCCCTCCTCCCTCCACCTTCTCTGTGTGAGTTATTTTCATTTCTTGAAGGAGAACAGAGATGAGACTGCAAGCAACTTCGTGTAGAAATGGAATTGCTGCCATCAAAAACAATGCTAACCTTTTTGTTTGCCTGAGAGCTCCTATGGAGCAATATATATAAAAAATAAAGAATTAACTGTCACTTTCCAGGATAATGGCTGACTCACATTATCAAAATTTTTGGCTCATGTATACTAACATAATGCGATACGAATATGCATATTGATGTCTCACGCTAAATACCAATATATTCCATGTTATTATATTTGTATAATATAAACAGTTGAGATTGAAGAATGTGATATGGAAGAATTTGTATGAATATTCAGAAAGAAAAGGAGGGTACAAAGGATTCCTATATTCTGATTGTAAGATTGGCCCATAAATACAAATTTGTCCTATAGATACATAACTGCTGACTCAAGTTAACTTTTGAGATAGACTGGTTAGCAAAGAGACATCGCAAGGAATACCAGAATTCTACATCGCTAATATACATAAATATAAAACTTTAAAACCTGAAGAGTCCCCCTCCCCCCTTTATAATGAACAGAATCAAAGCAGGGCAATTTTGAGTTTATTTCACCTGTTTTCCCAGATTGATTAATTAATGCTTTATTAATGGTTGTTCAATATTTTTCTCAATGTTGTGTCTTTACTCCTCTGCACCCATCTCTAAAAATCAACAACGTTTTCTGCCCATGTTAGCCGCCACTCAAAAAAAAAAAAAATCAAAAGCAACTCCACAAACAACCTTTGACAAATCTTATGATATTTCACAGATTTTGCTATTAAAATATTTCCAGTTGGAGATGTTTGATGACAAGCAGGAAACTCTTTTGACAATCCTGTCTCATTGCTTTCTTGCTTATGTATGTATGTATGTATGTATGTATGTATGTATGTATGTATGTATTTATTTGCCAAACATGTACAAGATAGCAGGTATAGGTATAAACATAAACAAAGGAAGGAAGTACAGATAAATGGGGACAATAACCCAGGGACAGTAGGCACGCTGGTGCGCTTATGCATACCACCTTTACGGACCTAAGAATGGGGTGAGATCCATGGTAGACAGATGAGGTTGAAGCTGTGAGGGCTTGAGGATGTAACAACAGAGTCAGGTAGAACATTCCAGGCATTGACCACTCTGTTGCTGAAGTCATATTTTCTGCAATTGAGTTTGGAGTGGTTTACCTTGAGTTTGTATTGATTGTTTGCCCATGTATTATTGTGGTTGAAGCTGAAGAAGTTGTTGACAGGTAAGTTGTAGCAGACAATTTTGTGCACTATGCTTAGATCAGGCCACAGGTGGCACAGTTCTAGGTTGTCCAAGCCCAGAATTTCAAGTCTGGTGGAATAAGGGATTCTATTGTGAGTAGAGGAGTCGAGTATTCTTCTCGTGAAATACCTCTGGATCCGCTCAATAGTGTTAATGTCTGACATACAGTGTGGATTCCAGGTGGACGAGCTGTATTCAAGAATTAGTGTGGCAAAGGTTTTGTATGCCCTAGTTAGCAATACAGTGTTACCAGAGAAGAAGCTTCGCAAGATTAGGTTAACAATTCTTAATGCTTTTTTATCAATGCTGTTATAGTGAGCTGTGGAGCTTAGATCATTTGAGATGAGTACTCCTAGGTCCTTGACATAGTGAGGGTCATCTACGAGATCATTTCCGCCCAGCTTGTATTTGGTGTTCTGATTTTTTTCTTTTTTGCCAATGTGTAGCACAGAGCATTTATTTGTTGAGATTTGGAGTTGCCAATTATGCGACCATTCAGACACATAGTCAAGATCACTTTGTAGGGCAGCACCATTGTCAGTGGTGTTAAATACTTTTACATCATCAGCGAAGAGGACACAGCTGCTTTTAATATGATCACATAGGTTATTGATGTAAAGCAGAAAGAGTGTGGGTCCTAAAATGCTGCCTTGGGGAACACCACTGTTAACAGGGGCCGGATTTGAATGGGCCCTCCCTATTTTGACTATTTGTTGCCTGTTGGACAGGAACATGGCTATCCACTTGTGCAGGGATCCAGAGATGTCGAAAGAACTTAGTTTCAACAGTAGATTGTTATACACAATCAGAAGTCTATGTAAATTGCAACTATTGCTTTACCCTGGTCAAGATGTGTGGTCCAAATGTTTCTACAGTGTAGGAGTTGCAGATTACAGGGCAGTTTTTTTCCTGAAACCAAACTACTTGTTACATAGCAGGTTGTTTGTCTCTGATTTATAATTGATTCCATTACTTTACATACGTAATTTTCTACTAGACTGTGGTCTCCCTTTTTAAAGATATATTTTAAACATATAAAAAATATGTTTGCTCCCTCCAAGATTTATGTATTTGGTGACCACATCTGAAAAAGGGGAGCAATATCATAAAAAAGTGAGCCTATTTTAGTTACAGTATTAGCATAACAAGGATAGGGATTTAGCGCAGCATGAAAAATCCTTTCTGCTTTTGAAGTTGCTTTCGAATTGTGGTGCTGGAGAAGACTCATGAGAGTCCCTTGGACTGCAAGGAGATCAAATCAGTTAATCCTAAAGGAAATCAACCCTGACTAGTCTTTGGAAGGACAGATACTGAAGCTAAAGCTCAAATACTCATTTGGCCACCAAACAAGAAGAGATAACTCATTGGAAGAGACCCTAATGTTGGGAAAGACTGAATGCAAAAGAAAAAGGGGATGGCAGAGAATGAGTAGTTAGATAATGTCATTGATGCAATGAATATGAATTTGGCAAACTTCGGGAGACAATGGAGGACATGGGGGCCTAGCATGCTATTTAGTTGCTTAGTTGTCAGACACAACTTTGCAACTAAACAACAACACAGAAAATCCCATTGCTTCTAAGCATAAGTACACATACATATACCCTTAGTGTATGCACAAAATAGAATCATAATTAATGTGTGAGTAATTCTATTTGTGGGGAAAATATGACTTGTAAAACAGAAAAAAGGATATTTGCAGTCCTGGGTGACATGGTTTCTCAAGACATCAGACATTTGTAATTCATATTTCTTGCATATAAGTAGGATTTGCCAAGGTTTAGCAGCAGGAGAGAGGAGCATAGCATAGCATCATTGACTTGGAAGCAAGGTAAATTTGGTGGAATTTATTTCTGAGTATTATTGAATTACAGAATTCAAATTATTCCTTCGTGCATTGAAGAATTGACAGGACAGGCTAAGAATTATACCTAATGCAGGAAAAGAAAGATTTATTATTATTATTATTATTATTATTATTATTATTATTATTATTATTATTATCATCATCATCATCATCATCATCATCATCATCATCATCATCAAAGGTCTTACATTTGGAAGTAAATAAAAAATAGTGGCACAGGAGAGAGATATTTAAAATTGAAGATCAGTGAGTTCCTAAGACCAAATGACATCTGGGAATTTGTCTGTACTAGGAGATGTTCCTCTTCCTTCATATACTTCCTTTCCAGGCATAGTTTTGTATTTTGTTTTTTTAAGTTTGGTGGGAAGTGCTGCTAGACAATGGATATCAGTCTATTACATCTTTCAAAGATGTCTATCAAGTCTACCTTTGATTCATTACTGATTCATCATTGACCAGGTGTTGGCAGTTCTTGCATAATTATTATACATATATGCATGTACTGTAGGCATGCTAATCTATAAATATAAATAATGTAACCAGAAATGCAAAAAAGGTTAAATAAATCCAGATAATAACACCAATGAAGCTTCCAGGTTTTCAGGACAAATTTTTGTTTCCCCACTGACCCATATAAACTACTAGGAAGCATTAGAAAATGGATTTGCTTTGAATCCAGATAAATTATATTTGAACACTTTCTTTCTCTAGAACAGATGTTTCTGTGATTAAAATCCTTTGCTTTTACAAAAGCATTCTCAAGTTGAACTCACATGTTCACTATCCATTACAACAATGTGAATACAACAATGGATGCACATTATCAGATCATATACTTCAGTAATATTAATTCATATATTCAGAAATGTTAATTCATACTTTCTGCAGATAGCCTATTTATCAACTGATGGAATATGGAGTGATTATTATGTAAAATATTATTTGGTGAGGTATGGTGGCCTAGAGGTAAAGATGTTCGCTTCTCACTTGGAAGGTTGAAAGTTCAATCCTATACAGCAATAGATGTTTCTCTATCTAGGTGCAAAGAGAAAATGTTTA
>JANHGD010350288.1:0-10271 GCA_027560375.1 Imantodes cenchoa
GATTTTGTTTGATTTAAACAATGAATGTCATTTGGTCATCCTGAATGTAAAAGATAGCAACATATTACTGATGATAAAGTAGCCAGTAAGGATGACAGCCAGTTGTGCAAGCTAAACTCGGTTTATGCCAGTGATGGTGAACCTATGGCACGGGTGCCACAGGTGGCACGTGCAGCCATATCTGCTGGCACACGAGCCATTGCCCTAGCTCAGCTCCAATGTGCATGTGCGTGCCGGCCCGCGCGATTTTTGGCTCACACAGAGGCTCTGGGAGGGCATTTTTGGCTTCCGGAGAACCTCCAGGGGGATGGGGGAGGGCGTTTTTGTCCTCCCCAGGCTCCAGGGAAGCCTTTGGAGCCTGGGAAGGGTAAAAAACGGGCCTACTGGACCCACCAGATGTTGGGAAACTGGCCGTTTCTGACCTCCAGAGGGCCTCTGGAGGGCAGGGGAAGCTGTTTTCGTCCTCCCAGGCATTGAATTATGGGTGTGGGCACTCGCACATGCACGATAGTGCGCGCACACACGCTTTCGGCACGTGAGGAAAAAAAGGTCGCCATCACTGGTTTATGCAATAAAACTATTGCACCCACAATTGGATTTTAAAGCATTAACTACTCTTTCTACACAGGAATCTGATTTATCAAGAAAACATGTGTTTATAGCAGATGATGTACAATACAGTACATAATATAGAACCTAATACACAGTGCTTATAGACTGCCAACGTCTGTGCTGAGAATGATAAAAATCTCTTATTCTCCAAACGTGAAAAGTGCAAAGCACCAAACTGTTTCTAAAACTATAGCTCCGCAACTTTGAGACTCTTTTAATTTTTAGTATTAAAAACAAAATGTAAGAAAATAGCATGGCAGATGGATGAAACATTCATGTACTCTCAGACTTGTGTATGAGGGATATTATGGATAGTGTGTATTGCTGATGCTAAAACCAATAAAAACACGGCACTGTGAAACATACTGAGATTAACACTTCCAATTTATTTAATTATTGCTCAGATTAACTACATTCCCAGGAAGATCAAAACACATGGATTAAAAATGTTATCTAGATTCTCTATGAAACTGAAACGAATGGTGCAAAAGAGCCCAAATACCTGAGTAGCATCTGATTCAGCCACTTCATCATATGGTTCAAGTTTACATTATTTCCATGTTATATATAATAAATATCATCTCTCCATAGGGATTCAGATGATTATCATAGCTTAGTATGAATTTGTGTTATCAGAAAAAAAAATATGATGAGCACATGGATATGATAGGAATTATGAAGTCCTCTGAGACACATTTCTTCTAATTTATTGCTGTTAATCCTAAATTATTGAAATGAATAGAAATGTTCTATAATGTTTACAACATGGGACTGAGTAATTTTGATTAAGGTGAAGTTATATGGGATTTTCTGCAGCAATAGCTAAAGAAAACATTAAATGTCATTCTAGAAATTTGACTTTAAGGGGGAAAAGCATACTATTTACCTTCCTTTTTTATATTAAAAAAGAAGTCTATCGCACAGTGCACAGCAACAATGAATTTCTGTATGGTATCTTGGTGGAACCCAACTGAATTCAACCCAGTGAATTTATAATTTGTAATTCATGCTGTAATGTGCAAATTGGCATATATTTATAAAGACTCTGTATAGGTGTCTGTGGAGATATTCAATCATCCAGGTCATCCCAGCTGCTGTGGCCTAGATAGAGCTCTTGCCTCACAATCAGGAGGTTGTGAGTTCAATCCTAGGTAGAGGCAGTTGTAGGATCTCCTGCTTGGGCAGGGGGTTGGACTAGATGACCTGCAATATTAATCAGTTCTAACTGATTCCCCACCACTCCTTCCACATTGGTCCACCACTTATTCTCCAGTCAGCTAGAACTGAAGACGCTTCTTGGATGAGAAGTGAAATGTTTTGAAAGAAACAAAACCAAGAAAATCCAGTTGCCTTTTGGAAAAAAGCACTTTTGGGACATCTGTGTTTACGACTGTTAACCTTAAATAATAATCAGGGATGCTTCCAAACAGACTGAAATCTGCCCTCCAAAGCAGATGAACTGTGCTCAGAGAGAAAATGATAATTTTAGCTAGTCATTTAGTACAGATATCTATGGCCCAGCCTCTACTATTACCAACACCAATGACTAAGATGAGCCACCTCGATTTGATCTTCAAAATTTAGTTTCAATTTGCTCAGTGGGCTAAACCCAGCTGTTCACTACAGACCATCTGTCCCAGTGTTTTTACTATAAATATTATACAACTTTTTTTGTTTACAAAACTATAATGGCAAATGCATTCCTTTGAGCATTTTGGGGAATACAGGAATATGAAAACCCATCCCCAGATACTAAAGGATTATTTCCCTACTTAATTGCCTGTTCGTGCACTAGACATGTTCCCCTAGCAAAATTCAGGATTTTGATCTTTTGATAGGTAATTTTCAATTTATCTTCTTGAAGAATTATATAAGAACCTTGAATTCTCTTCTGAGACCTATATTAGTTCTAAATAATATAACCACATAGGAACACAGTGGCTCATGAAGTTTAGGACGCTGGGCTGACAATTGGCAGTTCTGTGTTCAAGACCCCATTGCCACCATGGGTGAGCGTCAGCTCCCATCACACACTCTAGCTCCTGGTGATGTAGCAGTTTGAAAGTGGGCGACCATAAGTAGATAGATGGGTACCACCTCAGTGGGTAATGAAAGAGGCTCCCAACTATGCCTCCTCCAGGCAACAGTGATGCCACTGGAACCTATATTAGTCCTAAATAATATAACCACATAGGAACACGGTGACTCATGAGGTTAGGACACTGGGCTGACAATTAGCAGTTCTGTGTTCAAGACCCGGTTGCCACCATGGGTGAGGGTGAGCTCCCATCACATGCTCTAGCTCCTGCCGACGCAGCAATGTGAAAGTGGGTGACCGCAAGTAAATAGATGGGTACTTCCTCAGTGAGCAACGAAAGATGCTCCCAACTCGGCGTCCTCCAGGTAACAGTGATGCCACTGGCTGATCCTTTCAGCGCTTCGGTGATCCCGACATGGAAGTATAGTAGAGTATTTAATTACATCATCTGTATACATTATAATAGCTTTCTCATTCAATTTAGGAGGATGAAAGTCCAAATTGGTTAGGTATTCTGCCAAGTCATTTATGTAAACAATCAAAGGGCTAATATACATCCGTTTAACTCTCTTTTTTTATTGGCAGAGTGGATGTTAAATTACCTTGGAGACCTAGCTGGTTTATGGCATGACACTGCTTTTATCCCACCCTCCTCTTGACATCATCCAGATTCTTCTGCATGGCGGTAACATTTGTGTTCAGCTTTGTACCCTCATCAAGAATTAGAATAATGTAACAGACACTGAACAATTGAGGAAGCTTCCAGCATCTCCCACAAATTATCAGAAAATGCTGACTTGATAATATCCCTGTATAAATTTACTATATTGGCTGTCATGAGTATTTATTTTGGAGAGATGCAACCTGGATGATTTCAGTGCTGCTTGTAAGAGTAAGGATGATTAAACTCTATTGCCTGCACATATATTCCATTCAAATCATTTAACCCTTATGCCAAATAACCTAGTTTCATGAAAGCTACAATTATTACAATGTACCTGAGAACAATTTCTAACATTTAAAAAAAATGACATAACAAAGGGGCAGTGAAGCATCAGTGCCCCATTTCAGAATGTTTAAGCATGTTCTTTAAAAAGAATATTTGTAAAGAAAAATATTTCACATTTTGATTTTTGAGTAAAATCTTTTCTATACTAAGCCTCTATTCCTAGAAATAATTCTGGCCAAATTATCAGGAAGTATTTGCTGTTGGATTCTACTCAGAGTTGATGATAGTCTGCTACTATTGGATGGAGTTGACTGAAAATACAAGGTTTGGCTGTAATACAACCTTAATCTGAGCTCAGAGGAAGATTAATGGAAAAAAGAGCAACACAGTATTTGTCTATAATATCTATCTAGTCCAGTGGTTCTCAATCTTCCTAAGGCCGCGACCCTTTAATATAGTTCATGTTGTGGTGACCGCCAGCCGAGTCAGTTTGCTCCAAGTCCCGTCAGCCATGCAATGTTGGCTGGCGGGCCCACGGGCAAGAGCCTTCTCTGTGGCGGCCTCGGCTCTCTGGAACCAACTGCCCCCGGAGAGCCGCATTACCTCCATCCTGCCGGCCTTCAGAAAAGCTGTAAAAACTGGGCTCTGCCGGCAGACCTGGGGCCAATTAGAGTAACACTGGCTAGATTGGCCTCTGACTGAAGATTGTTTGAATGGTTTTAAAAACTTTGTTTTTAAATGTTTTTAATTCTGTTTATTTGCATTCACTTTATTTCTGATATATTCCAGAGTCCCTGCGGAGTTGGGTGGCATATAAATGCAAATAATAAATAAATAAACCATAAAATTATTAGGAAACTCAGGGGTGGGTTCTAACTTACCTCGCTGCCAATTTGCTTCCTCTTGCACTGCATGGCTGCATCTCTTGGGCGCACATGCACTTTGCCTGCACAGGCATGCACACTGCTGAATTTTTTTAAATTGCAAAAAAAAAGCCGAAAAAAGATAGTGATGCATGCACAGTGCCAGAAATTCGGCTTTTGTGTATGCTCAGAAGTTCCCATGGTACAGATTGTTTTTTCCAGTAGTCTATTTGCATGTGAGTGGACCTGCCTGGAGATGGATAGAGGAACGGTATCTCGGTTCCTAAGACCATTGGAAATATGTGTTCTCCATCGTCGGAGGAGTCATCACTCAAAATGGGTTGACCTCGTCCTGACCAATGAAGGACCGAGTCTGCCAAATTGTTTCTGGGTGCCACCCTTAGCTACCCAGATCTGACTCGGTCCTCCATTGGACAAGTCGTGGTTCCCATTCTGAGCATTTGATTCTGGTTTCTCTAAACTTCAAATTCTTTAAATCCTTTTAAATCCTCTTTCTTAGCTCTATTTCTTCTTTCTTCCTGATCACTTACTTGTCATCGTTGGTGGTCTAGCTGTCAGATTCCTGTCAGATGTTGCCTGCTGGAGCTAGCGCGTGCGGCTCGGCCTAGGCCTGGCAGCCGCGCTGTTCGCTTGCTCGCAGGCTTCCTTGGCTTGTCTCCTCAATAGATATCCTGGTTACAGTTTGCCATCTAGCAGCGTTCGTCGCCTTCTACTCCCTCAGGTCTGAGAGCGTCTTATCAGATCGGATTCTGGGCGGCGGTTTTTTTCGGCGCGCCAAGAATCCGCGCATGCGCAGTTCCTGGCGGCCATTTTGAAAAGGCGGCAATTTTAAATCTGCTTCTGCTGCCTTGAAGTCTTGCCGATTGCTGCCTGACTTGCCGGCTGGAGCTCGCATACGCGGCGCTTTGAAGCCTTGCGCCCGGCGATCGCGCGAGCTCGCCGGCTTCACCGGTGAAGACTGCGAGGGACATAGCCGCTTCTGCTGGCCTCATCGGATCACTCAGTGAGGCTCAAGAACTGCCAGGCGCCTGGGTTCGCCCGCACATCTCCTCTTGCTGACCGGCACGCCTAGGTTCGCCCACGGTGCTTCTGCCTTCCTGTGGACTGTCTTCACCTACTACCGGGCAGTGGTCATCAGCATCACCCATAATTAGGCAGGGTGCCTTGCCACGGGGCTATCACCCCTCCGGCACTCATGCAGCTCCCCTCCTAGAGACATTATTTTTCCAGTTGCTGTCACTGTTGCTGCCTTTGAGTCATCTCCACGCACGGCTTCTCGCAAGTCTAAACCTTCAGGCAAGCGCCGGCACAAGACTGATCACCCGACACCGGATGACATCGAGCCTGATTCAGCATGGAGGGTAGAGCACATTGACAGTGGGAACTCACGCCCACAAGCTACAGCGTCCAACTTTGCCCAGCTGTCATTGGATGACCCCAACCTGTATAGGCGCTCAATGGACCCTTGGGGTCCTTGTCCTCCGGCAGCTCCAGCCTTGCCCAGTGCACCACCCGCTCCGGTACCAGGACCTGACTCCACCAGACCAGTACCCTTGGCTCCACCTCCCATACAGGCCGGGAACGTGCTTCCTCCAGTGCAAATTGATCAGTCTACTCTGCAAGCCCTTCTACAACTGGTTCAACACAGCATCTTGGCTTGCGCGCCGCAAGGGCAGTCTGGGGCGGCATCAGGCGCTGCTGGGCCTCTACCGAGCGCTAGGGTGGGCTCTGCACAGGGAGGACTGCAACTGGAGGTTGGCGGCGGGTACCTCCAGCTTTATTCAAGTCCTTGTTGGCCAAAGCCAAGGCTTTGGGGGGCCTCAATGTGGGTTCTTCAGCTCAACAAGACCCGGTTCCTCAAGTGGACCCTATATTTGCCAAATTTGTTCCCACAGTGGATTTTGTCCCCGCACCGCCGTTGTTCTTAGATACGGTGTGTAAACAGTGGAAGGCTCCAGCCACTGCTCCTGCTGACTCTTCCCTAGACAAAAAACATTTCAATGTAGCCACAGAATTGGCCTCACTTCTAGAGGTTCCCGCAGTGGATCCTCCGGTTCTTGCCCTCCACTCTAATACTAACATGCCTGGAACCTCGGAGGAGGTTCTCCGGCCGGAGGACAAGTGCACAGAACAGACCCTGGTGAAGGGTCATCAGGCGGCCGCCTGGGCCATTCAGGCGGCGTCATCCGCTTCCTTCTTCGCCAGATCAGCCCTGTTATGGTTTCGCATTGTCCAGGACCTGATTCCACCGGAGGAGCTGCTGGTACAGCAAGAGCTAAACAAGGTGTTTGCGTGCTCTCAATTTGCGGCAGATGCCTCACTTCATGCTTCCAGATTCGCGGCTAAGGCCTTGGGATCTTCAGTGGCAGCGAGGTGTCTCCATTGGCTTCGTTTGTGGCAAGTGGATCAACGCCACAAATGGCGTTTGGCTGCTGCACCGTACCAGGGGTCCTCTCTGTTTGGGGCATCTCTGGATTCTATCCTGGTCGAATCCAAAGACAAAAAGAAAATACTTCCTTCTTTGTCTCTCCGGGGGTTTTCGCATCCAAACCCGTACCCTCGACGTCCCTTTCGGACCAATGACCAGGCCTTTCCAGTCCCAGGTCAGTCAGGGTTTCGTTCCCCTAGTTACCCCTCTTCGACCCGCCCTAGTTTTTGCCAACGATCAAACCAGGATAGGTTTTCCAGATCCAGGCCCTACCGAAAACCAGCTAGAGGTGGGGGTTCACGGCCTTACCATAGATATCGTTAATGTTCCTAGGGGAATTCCCATTGGAGGCCAGCTGGCCAGTTTTGTTCATAATTGGGGAACCATTTCTCCCGACAACTGGGTCTTTTCTACCATTGAGGAAGGCCTGCGGTTAGAGTTTCTTTCGCCCCCCCCTAATGTTTTCCAGCTGTGCCCATTATCCCTGGTGGTGGATACCAGAGCCCTCATGGATTCCGCTATTCTCCACCTCCAGGATATTCGGGCCATTGAGCCCGTTCCCCTGTTGGAGCAAGGTTCGGGTTTCTATTCCCGTTTATTTTTGGTGCCTAAGTCATCAGGGGGTTGGCGGCCCATTTTGGACCTTAAGTGCCTCAATTACTATATTGTATATAGACGTTTTAAAATGCACTCCCTTCAGTCCATCCTGGGAGGGATCCGTAAAGGGGATTTTCTTGCATCACTGGACCTTACGGAAGCCTACCTGCACGTCCCCATCCATTGGGACCATAGGCTTTACCTCCGGTTTTGCCATGCAGGTAGGCACTTCCAGTACCGTGCTTTACCTTTCGGATTGTCATCGGCCCCCAGGGTTTTTACTAAAGTCCTGGCGGTGGTAGCAGCCCATCTGCGGGGCATTCCAATCAGGGTGCAATGCTACCTCGATGACATCTTGGTCCAGGCTCCTTCCTGGCACATGGCTTCACGCCATCTTCAAATTGTCATCAACACATTGCAAAGCCTTGGCTTGTCCATCAATATGGAGAAAAGCACTCTGTCCCCCTCTACATCCATTCTGCACCTAGGGGCAGTTATTGATACCCTAGAGTGCACTGTATACCTTTCACCTGAGAGAGTAGACAGTATTAGGACTCTGGCTCTTCAAGTCCTTAATGAGGGCAAGGTCCAGATTTCGGTCCTTTCTTCCCTTTTGGGGAAGATAGTGTCCTGTTTTGGGATTGTTCCATGGGCCAGATTGCACTCCAGGGAGTTGCAGTGGTTCATGCTCCCCCTACAGAAAGCAGGTTTGAGTACTTCTCATTCCAGGGTCCATTTGTCTTCAGGGGTGAAACGTTCCCTTTTGTGGTGGCTGTCCAATGCCCTCTTCAAGGGTTCTTTCTTCCAGGAGCTGGAAAGGTTGGTCGTTACCACGGACGCCAGCCTCTACGGCTGGGGGGCCCACGCCCAGGGTCATATAGCGCAGGGCCGTTGGTCCACACAGGAGAGGTCAGCCTCGATCAACTGGCTGGAATTGCAGGCGGTCTCCCTGGCCCTCAGAGCCTTTCGTGGCCTGGTTGCGGATCAGCACATCTTAATCCTAACGGACAACACCACGGTCAAGGCTCACGTAAACAAACAAGGGGGCACCAGGTCCCGAGCCTTGATGGTGGAGGCTCTGCGGCTGGGCCTGTGGGCCGAGAGAATTCTTCTATCCATCGCTGCGGATCATATCTCGGGGGTGGACAACACTCAGGCGGACTGGCTGAGCAGGTCACAGGCGGATTCCTCAGAGTGGAGCCTTCACCCTGCTGTCTTCCGGGAGATATCGGATCGGTTCGGGACTCCACAGTTGGATTTGTTCACGACCCCCTCCAACGCACAACTTCCGAAATTCTTCTCCCGTTTTCCAACTCCGGGGGCAGCGGGAGTGGACGCCCTGAGGGCACCGTGGCCTCGCGGCCTATTGTATGCATTTCCTCCCCTCCCTCTGATTCCACGCGTTCTCCGCCATCTTCTTCTGTTCCAGGCGGAGTTAATTTTGCTGGCCCCGCATTGGCCCAGGAGACCCTGGTTTGCCGACCTGCGCTCCCTATCTGTATCGCCTCCATGGCGACTGCCGGTGTTTCAGGGGGTTCTCAGCCAGGGGCAGTTGGTACATCCGGACCCGCAATGGTACCAACTGACCACCTGGCGCTTGAGCGGCAGACCTTAAAGGACCAGGAGTACGACGACAACGTCATTCTTGTCATGCAGGCTTCTAGACGTCCGTCTACGCTGAGGGTATATGCTTCTACCTGGAAAACCTTCCGCTCCTGGTGTCTGGCCGAGGGCCTCAATCCCACTTGTATTCCGTTACCCAAGGTGTTACATTTCCTCCGCAAAGGGCTCGATATGGGACTTTCTCCAAATACTTTACGTCGCCAGGTCGCTGCTCTTTCGTTGGTTCTGTCTTGCCCTCAGGCTTCTTCCCTGGGTCAGTTACCGGCCATCAGACAATTCCTCCGGGGGGCAGCTAACATCAGCCCTCCGGTGGTTCACCGTTATCCCACCTGGGATTTGTCTCGGGTCTTACAATCACTCACGGGTTCTCCCTATGAGCCTTTGGCCTCAGTGCATCTTCGGTGGCTGACCTACAAGGTCGTTTTTCTTCTAGCTATAACATCCACTAGACGCATTTCCGAACTGGCCGCCCTGTCAACGCACAAGGACTTGTGCATATTCCATCCTGACAGGGTCGTGCTGCGTCTCGATCCTTCGTTCCTACCAAAGGTGAACTCGGTTTTCCACCGTGGTCAGGAGTTGGTGTTGCCAACCTTCTCTCCAGAACCGGTGGATTCTAATCAACGTCTATGGCACACCTTGGACCTCCGTAGGGCCCTTCTAACTTACCTTGACCGCACCGAGGGTTTGCGTCGGACTGAGTCCCTCCTGGTCACATTTCAGCCTAGGTCGTTGGGTCGTCGCACTTCTTCAACTATGATTGGCAGGTGGATTCGTTTCACTATTGCCAAAGCCTATGAACTATCTTCCTTGGCCATCCCGGCAGGCATATCGGCTCATTCTACCCGCAGTGCTTCCACTTCGGCGGCCTGGGCTATGAGAGCTTCCATCGAAGAGATCTGTCGGGCGGCTACTTGGACATCGCCGTCCCTCTTTATCCGCCATTACCGTGTTGATCAACTGGCTGCCTCTGATGCGGACTTTGGTTTCAGAGTTTTGCAGCATGTCGGGGACATCGAGGCATGAGTTTGTTCTGACTCATTTCCCTCCCTAGGGACTCCAGGCTTGGGTAAGTCCCATTCTGAGTGATGGCTCCTCCCACGATGGAGAAGGGGCGTTCTACTTACCGTGATACGCCTC
>JANHGD010352187.1:0-10267 GCA_027560375.1 Imantodes cenchoa
ATCTTCCTTCCTTCCTTCCTTCATTCCTGACTTCCTTCCTTCCTTCCTTCCTTCCTTACTTCCTTCCTGTTCCTTCCTTGACTTTCCTTCCTTAACCTTACTTCCTTGACTTTCTTTGACTTTCTTTGACCTTCATGCATTGATCTTCTTTTATCTTCTTTGACCTTTCTTCCTTTACCTTTATTGACCTACCTTCCTTCCTTCCTTCCTTCCTTCTTTCCTTCCTTCCTTCCTTCCTTCCTTCCCCAAACAGAAAAGCATTGGGCTTTCTTAACCAACTCATCCTTGAGCCACGTGACAACATATGATTTCCTGACTTTCAAATCTTCTGCACAGGCCTATGGATAATCCTGTCACATACCTAAAAGAAGAAGAACCAAAAGAGAGAGAAGGCAGGTCACTGTGTAATTTCTACCTTTACAGTTTGGAGGGTTGCAGCAGTGCAATTCATGCATTCCCAAAATAAACTCAGAAGAAATTAACCCTTGCCTGCCCAAATAGAGGCAATTTTGATAATGTTCTGTCCTGAAATGATTTTGTAGAGTTGTAGGTGAATAAGCTCCTCAGCGTCCTCCTCCTGTTGACCTTGGTAACTTTCTTGGGGAAAGAACATCCTTTTAAATGCATTTGAACGGTGTGTTTCATCTTGTGTGACCTTGTTTTGAGAAGCTAGTTGCCTAGGAGACTCGAATCTCTTTCTGCTCATCCTGCAAAGTCACCACCATTAATAGGCCTTTCGCCAATTAATCTGCCTTCCTCCTTTCTTAAAAGAAGTCCTTTTGCGTGACCATCACATTGCAATACAAGTTATTGTGAGAATCCATTCTAGATGTTATAATTGATAGACTCTTTTACTGCTGGGTTATTATTATATTATAATTGCTAATCATCATTGATATTTGTCATGGTCCCTGATAAAAAAACCCACCACTCTATAAATGCGAGTTAACATGCCATTATTCATGCACACTTGAGTAAATTTTCCCTTTTAACTCTTCCTTTCCATACTCCCCTCTCAGTCCTGGGCTGCCGCTGAGTTTTCAGCCTGCAAAAGCTGCTGCTGAGCTGTTCTGCCAGCATCCCATTCCTCTTTTACGTTTTTGTCACAAGTGATCATTCAATTTCTGAGCTGACATAAAGTGTTCATTTTATCAAAGGCTGTATCTTCATCCTAATAATTTGCCCATTCATGGGAATAATGTTCCGGGAAGTGTGATATCAGTTTTGGAAACTTGGCATATTCCTCCCTTTTCTTCTGATCTTCCTCTTGAGAGCTGAGTCATTGTGTTGCTTTCTCATTTGCCTGGGACTTTCTTTATTTGATGCCTGCAGTTGCCTGTAAGTTACGGGCCTTAAAATCTTTTCTGGAGGAAACCTATCCAAGGTTATGCCAGGGGAGGTTTATTGGAACTGTTCAGGACATTGAACTGCTCACATCAAGTTCAGATATTTAGTGAGATAGAAAAAGTGGTAGAGGAGACATCTTCATCAGAGGGTCTTTGGTCCTCTCTGAGCTTGGTTGCTTTCTTGCAGGCATTTCATTACTCAAACTAGGTAACACCATCAGTGCTCCACTGATGACATTACCTAGTTAGGGTAATGACATTTCTGCAAGACAACAATTAAGTTCAGAGAGTACCAAGGATCTCTCATTTCAACCCTGTGTTATTCTCGCTTATTGATGCACCTTCATCTGCACCAAACAGATCATTTGAAAGGAAAGCTCTGTTCTCATGTCCATTCACACAAAACCTTGTGCCTTTCTTTCTTCTGCCCAAATAGGAGCTTATGTCCCAAAGAATGCACAGCCTCCTATGAACCTCTTTTATCGTTAGCATTTTTTTCCCCTAACATTCAGTTGGAAAGTTTATGACCAATAAACTGCCTGCAATTTGGCAGTTCAAATCTCACCAGGCTCAAGGTTGACTCAGTCTCCCAACCTTCCAAGGTGGGTAAAATGAAGACCCAGATTATTGTGGGCGATGACACTGTAATTCTCTCAGAGAAGGTTTGAGATCAAAACCACAAAATCATGTAAAACACAGACCTTTTATTGGAATAAAATAGTTCAGCTGAGATTTACATATGTGGGCCTGATTGGGGTAAATTGAAGGAGTGACTCAGAAACATAATATTGTATTCTTTATTTTTAATTTTTAAAAATTATTTTTTTTCTTGTGCTTCGCTTTTACTGCGTGGTTCTATTTTGTCATATTTTATTTGGAATGCTTTATCTTGTATTTTGATATAGCCTATAGGCTAATCAGTAACAATTATGAAAGATGTAAGAGTTAAGAAAAATATTTCACTGACCTGGGAGTGACTAAAATAGTATTAAACACAGTTGAAATAGTTTATCCCATCTTTTTCCAATCGTCATTATATTATCCAGTATATCGAGGTATCCCTTTCTGAACCAAGATTAGAGACAATTCACTTTGATCCATTAAATTTATTTTATCTAAATGTCCCTCTTCAGAGCTGGTTTTTTATTTAGATTATGTATTATCCCACCATTATCATTTTTATAAATAACTCAAGGCAGAAACTTATGTTGACTATATTAAACATATCTTAAATAACATTGAAGTATTTATTAATCATTCTTAGCTAATCTTTGAAACTGCAATAGTTTATTTCCGCCATATTGGTCTTAAGGGTATTTTGTGCTACAATACAAGAAGGAAGGAAGAAATTATATCTCATATTCCCTAAACTAGAAAAGCAAATAGCTGCCATCCCATAATTTTTCATGGTTAGCAAAAAAATGTGAAGATTTAACATTTCCGAAAGAATGTATGTCTCAGAATCTCACACAGGGGAACAGAAATAATGTGCATTTTACTCCACAAGCATTCTCACGATCTCCTTCTTCCATTCTGGGGGAACAGAAATAAACCCTTGATGATTTTTCAGCAGTAATTGATTTAACATTGATCAAGTATGAACGGTGCAGTCAAAATTGCCGCTTAGCTGTAGGATTTAACAGTGCAACAAGGATGTTAAACACTTTGCCAATGGGAAAAGTTTGGCAACACACTGTTAGTGAGGAAAAAAAAAAAGAATGCTTTTATGAGGTTTGCATGTGTTTAACGTCACGGATAAATACAAGGGTCCTTGGTGCTCTCTGAGCTTGGCTGTTTCCTTGCAGATATCTCATTATCCAAACCAGATAACATCATCAGTGCTAGTCATCAACTCAGGACTAGCACTGATGATGTTATCTAATCAGGTAATGAGACATCTGCAAGAAAATAACCAAGCTCAGGGAGCATCAAGGACCCCATAGTCCTCCTCTTCCTCCTGCTCCTCCTCCTCCTGCTCCTCTTCCTCCTCCTCCTCCTCTCTGTAAATCTCATTCCCTTCTAGCAGTGATGACATTACCTAGTTGGGAAATGAGAAGTCTGCAAGAAAACCACCAAGCTCAGAGAGCACGAGGGACCCCTCATTTCAACCCTGAGCTACAAATATTCTCCTTTGTTGGTAAATATAAAGGTGTCAAGTGTTCTGGGAGCTCCTTCAGCCCAGCCCATTTTCAGAACACCTCGCTCAAAGAGCTAAGCCAAACCAAACGTCCTTCGGTCGATGAACAGACAGGTGCGCATGTGACGCAAGTGGGGATATTTGTAAAGGGGAGGGTGAAGCAGTGAAAGTGCCTTGCGGTGACTAGAAGGCCTAAGAAATTTGAATGGAGGGACGGAGATGGCAATCATAAAAGTGATTGCTGGTTAAGAGGAACAATGCAAAGCTGTAACCATGGATGAATGCAGACTACAGGAAAGGACCTTGAAACATACCAGGTTGCATAAGAAGCAGGCTTAGCACCTTTCTCAAAAAGAAACAAGAGCTCAGAAATTCTCCCTGCAGGCAAGTCCTGCAGGAAAGGAGTAAAAAAGCAAACCTCGTGCACAAAACGGGTATTGTTCCTAGCTAGAGTGATATTGTTTTAACTTCCCCTTTGTAGCATTAAATGGAAAGAAAACCACCTGGGCTTTCACAGAGACTATTCTTTGACATCCCTCTACTGAAAATGGGTCTGTCTTGCTGTCAAATCGGCAGGAGAATCTTTTTGATCGCTGTCAAATCACGCCATATAGCAGCCAAGCATAATGACACTCCTACACAAAGAGATGCACTTCACTGTAAACATTTCGCATTCCTCTTGCATTTGGGTATATGTGTGAGTGCACATTTGCGCTTGTGACAGCTGCAAGGACTCTGAAGGGGCCTGTCTGATTGAAGTGTCACTCTATCTTTCGTTCACACTTCGGGCTCTTGCTGTAGCCATGCATGAAAGCATTTTGTACCTGGCTACTGTTGAAGCAAGAATGTTTGCTATGAACGTGAGACTGAGAACATGGACTTCGGCTGAGCTAATATATAGGTAGGTAGGTAAGTAGGTAGGTAGATGGAGAGAGAGGGAGGGAGAGAGAGAAGGAGAAGATGTGTTCATGTAAAGATAAACATATAGGTGTGTTCATTTGTGTGGATATTTACACAAAACCACCATTTTTTGCACCTCTGAACAAATCTGTTTAAAATGAGCTGCACGTGTTTTCACTCTTGGCAATCGTGTGTCACCGAGTACTTCACTCTGTTCACTCAGCATCAGACAAATCCTGACCAATGACTCGCCTCCAGCTTTGACAAAACTCTATATTTCACACATTGATTGACTGAGTTTGCAGCTGACCACAATTAATTCCAACTTCAGTGGTTTACATATATACTTAAAAATGAATCAGTTTCAATAATCAGATCAGAGCCAATTTCCCTTCCTAAACTTTAACTATATACACACCCACAGACACACCCACACACATGTGTATGCGTGAGAGAGAGAGACAGAGAAATGACAGAGAGATATAAGCTGATTAATTGATTGATAGATGAATGATTTAGTGATCCTGTTGTGATTCTTCTTAATGTTCAGTATCCCGTGTGTTAGATGTAGGTAGGAAGGTAGGTAGGAAGAAAAAAAGAAGCAAGCAAGCAAGAAACATTTGGCGAATGCTTGTCATTTACTTGAAGCATAAGCTCACACGTGTAGTACAGACGTTGTGTGTAAGGTCTTGCATCTCCAATCTTCCCAAGAAAGCAGGACTCTGGAAACTGCAGTGGTTCCAATAGGAGCTTTTATTGGAAGGTTTGTGAGCTCTCTTATCTTGGAGAAAATGACATTTGGAGAATTTGGCAAACAACTTAGCTGCCCTTAATTTTGTCAAAATCAATATATTATCAATATAAACCAAAACTCCCTTATACAAGTGCTCATGCAGCGCCTCATTAATTAGCTGTATGAAAATGGCCAGAGCCCCTTGGAGTCCGAATGGCAAAGCTTTGAACTGAAAATATCCTAGCGGACAATTAAATGCTGTTTTCCATTCGTCCCCTTCTCAGATCCTGATTCGGTAATAAGCGTCCTGCAAGTCTAGCTTAGAAAAAATTCTCCCCTTTGCGGCTTTGCCAGATGGGTCAGTGTGTCCTTCATTAAGTGTAAGTGATAAAGATTTTTCTTGCAAATAGCATTTAAATTCCTATAATCCACACATAAATGTAAGGAGCCATTCTTTTTCTCCTGGAACAGGATGGGGGTGACCAACTTGGGTCTTGCTGGTTCAATGAACCCACATTTGAGGTTTTTGTTTATGAATTGCTGCAATTCATCCAGTTTCTGGGGAGTCATAGTATAAAATGTCAATGGCACAATCCGTCTGACTATGCGGGGGGCGGGGGATGTTCATTTGAGGCCGCTTCATTGAAAACATCCATCAAATCCCGGTATTCCCTGGGGATGCCCGGTAGGGGTCCATTCACCGCAGCCAAAGCTACCTCCTCACTCTGCGGTATTTCAGTCTGGTGGGGTTCCTTGTTCCAAATTAATTCATCATTAAGGAATTGGAGGGTCTCCTCTGTCCAGTCCACTCTTGGGTTCCACTTCTTTAACCAGGTTAGCCCCAGAACTAGGGCCCAGTCCATCCCTGGTGTCCCAATGAAATTAATGGTTTTGGAGTGATTTACCATTGTTAGTTCAAGTGGTACAGTGGCAAATGTGGCCGGGGTACCCCCTGCAATGGACCCATCAAGTTGGCAGAATGAGATTGGTTTTTTTTAGTGGCCTTACTTGAATGCCCAGTTCCCCAACTAGAGTCAGGCTTATTAGGTTTCTCATGCACCCCGAATCTAGCAATGCCTTAAGTCTCACTTTTCTCCCCATTACCAGAATTAACAATTCTATAGGGGTTGTAAAGGGTTCGACAACCCCACCCACCAAAGGGTCTTTGTAGTTGCTCTCCGACTGACTGGGACCCTCCACTGGAGGAGTCGGAGTTGCTCACTCCATAATTAGTTCAGGCAGGAACTCAACGACCACATGGGTCTTCAGGGCGATATCTTTGGCACATGGTGGTGACTTTGAGGGTTTCCCTCCAACCTGCTTCTATCCCTTTCAGGTGGACACTCTCACATAGCACTCGTTTGCGTGTTGACCTTTCTTCCCGCAATGGAAGCAGACGGCTGAGCGTGGCAGGGCAAAGTGAGGTTTGGTTTCCTCCCTTCTTCTTTCCAACAGGGATCTCTTCCAGGAGCAGTTTGCACAGTACTAGTTTCAAACTTGGTTGATTTTTGCTTCCTCAGCCAAGACACACCAGCTGTGAAGGCAGAATGGGGCTCCATGTCAATACAGACATTGTACAGGTCATTGTTTAAGCCATCTTTGAACCAACTCATGAGTATTTCCTCTGGCCAATCTATCTGGCAAGTCAGATCACAAAACTCTGCGATGTACTCGGTGACTACATGGCATCTGTGTCTGATGGGCCTTATGTGGTCTCTAGCCTTGCGGTCAGCTAGGGGGTGCTCAAATCTCCATCTCAGGGCTGTCATGAAATGGTTGAAGTTGCAGAGCTTCGGTGCATCTGCATTATGGAGGTTCACCGTCCAACGCGTAACTGATCCTTCTAGAGCCATGGTGGCAACCCTGACTTTGGCACCTTTTGTAGGGAGATCCCTTCCATACTCCTGCATGTAGGTCAGTATGCATGTGAGGAAAAATCCCAGTTGCTGGAGATTCCCATCAAATTTGATGCCAAGAGGGGGTGCCATCCATTCTAAGGGTGGAAGCCTCCTCTCGTTGAGTCACAAGCCTTGCTTTGCATTGAGATGTCTCCTGGGCAGATCTTCCATGGTGGAAATGGGTTCAACAGTAGCCCCCGCAGTTTCAGTCAATGCCCCTAGGGTTGGGGATCCCTTTCCTTCATCAGTAGTCCCCTTTTGTACTCCTAACTGGCTTGCAGCATATGTCTGGCTATCCTGGATTCACATGCCATGGATAGCCTCCCTCATGAGTTTCATGGCTTCCCTCAGGAGTTGGTTGGGCTGGTCGGAGGCTCCTTCCAGTTCATCACTGTCGTAAAGGTCTCCCATCTCCTGCTTCCAACCATGTCATTGGCTCCCACAGGTGAGGGTGACATCTTTGGTTCTTCCATCTTCCCAACACCGATGGACCACCTTGGCTTGGCAGCGGTGCTATATTCTCCTGGACCCAGGCATTGAGGGCCTCATTTGAGATTTTTTGGGGGTGGGGTTCTCCCCCAGTCTTCAGCCTCTTCATGGTCACTGCCCTGGGCAGACATGGGGTGCACAGTCCCCACGGAAGGGCTGTTACCTTTCCAGGTTGACCAGTTTGCAGTTCTTGTCTAATGTAAAATCTTGCCTCTCCAACCTTCCCAAGAAAGCAGGACTCTTGAAACTGCAGTTGTTCCAAAAGGAGCTTTTATTGAAAGATTTGTGATAACAAAAGATCTAGGCAAGAATTGAAGTATCTCACTTAAAACCAGCTATTTCAAGAAATGCTAATCAAACCCCTCCCACACTACACCATTGCAGGGAAACAGAAACTCCATATAGCAGTGGTGGGTTTCAATTTTTTTTACTGCCGGTTCTGTGTGCGTGGCTTGTTTGGTGGGCATGGCTTAGTGGAGGTGGCTTGGTGGAGCTCATGTGACTGAGTGGGCATGGCCAACTCGGCATCAGTCACAGAAAGGTGGGATGGCACTTTTCTGTGAGTGACATCGAGTTGGCCACACCAACTCAGTCACATGACCGATGCTGCAGAGACAGGGCGATTTCCTACATTCCCCCTCCCTTGGGCTGACAAAACAAAAGCCCGTCTGCCGAGCAGCCTGGATTGGAAAAGGCGGCTGGGGAAGAGGAACGTGTAACAAGCTTCAAACTGTTGCTGCAAGCCTGGGTTTTGTTGTGGGGTGGGTTTTTTGTTTTTTGCCAGAAGCCCCTCAGGAGGTGAACTATTTTTTAGGGAACAATTTCTGCGCCACCAAATCTTACTGTACCTTATTGTTTGTTGCTGCTGTGGTCTTCGGGGCTGCCCAAGTAAAGAACTGCACCAACTCAGCTCAGGGCGACCGTGAGGAGCAAGAGGGGAAGCCAAGGCACTCGCCCCACAGTGGCCCACTTCGCAAGCTCTCACTCCTGTGCACACTTTCCCCCTCTGATTCGGTGCTCCCAGCATCCACAAGGAGTGAAGGGAGGCAGACACTTCTTTCTTCTTGGCCTAGTATCACAGAGCAAATGAGCACAGTCGCACACACCTCACAGCACACACACTTCATGGTGTGCATGTTTGCTCAAACATGTTTAGGCCGAGATGGAGGAGAAGACTTGGCCGAACTTTGAAAGAGCTTTGCGCAAGTCTTCTCATAGATTCAGGGGCTAGCCTAATACACCCCTCCCAACGATGAGTTTGGCTGCAATCTAAGGAAACATCTTCCACCTCTTCAAGATCGACTTTAAGAGTGCCGAGAAGCAAAAGTAGCTGCAGCGGGGGTGACAGTGTGTGTGTGTGTGTGTGTGTGTGTGTGTGTGTGTGTGTGCACGCGCCTCCACAAGGAATGTGAAGGGAGGCAGACACCGCATGTCTGAGGAAAAGAGGAGGTGCTGGCAATCAACTTTAAGAGTGCTGAGAAGAAGCCAAGAACAAAAGTAGTGGCAACAGGGGCTTGTGGGTGGGTGTCCCTCTGAAAGGACTTGGAGGCAGACACCGCACCTCTGAGGAAAGGAGTAGGAGGCAAAGACCTGGCTGTCATCTGGGAGGGGACTGCGGAGGGACACAGCACACGTCCCTGTTGCCCTCACCACCACTACTTTTGCTCTCGGCTTCTCGGTACGGTCTCTGTCTCCCTTCAAACGCCTTGCGCAGTGCTGCTATCACTGCCATGTTCTTTGCACATGCACATCCCATTGGATTTGCAAGGCAATGGGATGCACATGCATGAAGAACATGGCAGCGACAAACATGGCTGGCCGGGCGAGCTACCGAGCTGCGACCAGGGGATTGGTTCGGGGGCATGGCCAGCCAATCATGGCTACTGGTTTGGCGACCTTGATCCAATTTCCACCAACGGTACACACAAACCGGTGTGAACCAGCTGAATACCACCTCTGTCCTATAGAGATTAACACATTAATGCAAGGAGTAGTAGGATTGTGTGTTTGTTAGTAGGATTCACTGGGTCAGGGATTTTTTGTCCTTCATTGTGAGTTGCATTGGGTTGGGAAGGTGCACGAAGGGAGGCTCAGCCAATCTCACTGTACACATGTTGAACTTTTGACAATAAAGGCTTGAATTGAATTGAAACAGAAATCTCCTATAGAGAGCACTCCATTCCTCCCCCCCTTCCTCCCCCCAAAAGGCCAGCATCCCTATAGAAATATCTGGGACCTGACATGGTGTTTTTTTTAAACATTATAAATAGATATGACTTAGTGGTGAATTTCACAGTTACAGAAAGCCTTCACATTAAGGTGGCTGATGCCGCCACCCCAAAGTGGCCAAGCTGAATGTCAGTATGGAGATAAACCCTTAAAATAGACTAGGATGACAAACATAAAGCCTTCCTCCCTTTCCAGAGCAAAAAATAATAATACTCAAGTATCTTAATAAGGGTTTTCTAGAGCAGGGTGACCATGCAGGCAGGCATCTCTGCAGGGGAGGGTCTAAAAAAAATGGATAGCTCCTAACATACAACCAAATGCCTACATTTTGTTTTTGCAATGCAGAAAAGAGGGAGGGGATTTTTCACTTATTTGTCCTCCCTTTCCCCCGAATATCTTGATTCATATCACATGTTATGTATGATGATTAAAAAATGACCATATATAGACTGATGCATGGCTGAAATCCAGCAGGTTCTGACAGGTTCTGGAGAACCGGTAGCGGAAATTTTGAGTAGTTCAGAGAACTGGCAAA
>JANHGD010352586.1:0-10265 GCA_027560375.1 Imantodes cenchoa
AATTTCAAAACAGGATTCCACCAGCTGAACTCCCCCCCCCCCCCGCTTTTCCCAAAACCTCCCACCCGGTTTCTTATGACAGCCGTAGCAAGCAGGCATGGCGAGGCGAAGGCTGACAGCATCCCTTGTAGCCTTGTGTGTTCATGCTCCTAGGCAGCCCCCTTCTCTGGCCCTGTTTACCTATGGAGCAGGATGTTCCTGGGCAAGAAACCAGAGCAAAAGATACAATTCAAGGTTTACAGAATTAATTCCTAACAAATAATTCCTAACCATAGCAAAATAGCACAAGCAATTCTTAACAGAAGCAAACAGAAAAGGTTAGATGGATTCGTGTCAATATGTCCTTTCAAGGTTACTACTAGTTCAATACATTTTGAAGGCATATATAGTTTGGTGAATTTAACAGAGATATCTCAAGTTAAATGAAATTACAACCTTTAAAATTATATTATTATGAATAATTTTCCAGGATTTTTTTTTACCATCACATGTGAACAAAGAGTCCAACCTGTTCATCTTTGGCATTACTTAGAGAAAGAAGTATTCATTTTGACAATCAGAGTGGAGTAATGTACCAACAATACAGATAGTATTCACTTAACAATGTGAATTGACCATAACCTCTCACTTCTTTCTGGTTTTCTAGTTGACTTTGCTTGTGGGAGGCTGGCAAGAAAGGTTGCAATTATGTAACTATGGAATGCTGTGATATCATAATCACAAACTGGGCACCAAGCACCCAGATCACGATCACATGACTGCAGGAATGCTGCATAGGCAGTAAATATGAGGACCACCTAGCCATGCCCACCCAGCTGGTCATTAGGCAGATCAAACTATAGTCCGGCCGCCCAACTGTCTGAGGGACCGTGAATTGGCCCCCTGTTTAAAAAGTTTGAGGGACTCATGCTTTATACCATCCTGCCAAATGTTTTTTTCTTTCTCTTATTAAAAATAGTTTTGCTGCCTAAACAAATTACTGTCTCTTCACTAAGCAAACTGTAATGTTTCCTTAATTGTTACTTAAAACCTATTCTCCCCATTCATCTAGTCAGTAGTTTATCCAAATCAGATAGCAATTGTTTCTGACAATAGTTTGTCATGTCAACTTTTCAAAATAAGAAATACTAAACTAGTTAATAATGTAGATCAGGGATGTCAAACTCAAGGCCTGGATCCGGCCAACAGAGTGCTTAAATCTGGCCCATGGCAATATAAAAGGACCAGCTCATGGTGCCTCTGCTGGCCAAAATGGGCTGTGTGCACCCCCTGCAGCCTATTCGTGGCCAGCAGAGTGCTGCTGGAGACTGGGGAGGCTGAAAACAGGCTGCACGGGGGCCTCACAGGGCTTCCATGTGGCCTGTTCTTGGCTGGCAGAGTGCTGCTGTAGGCAGGGGACGCCAAAAACAAGCTGAGTTGGGGGCCTTGGGAGGCCTCCGTGTGGCCTATCTTTTGCCAGCAGAGCCCTGCTAGAGGACATGAAGGGTGAAAATGAGGCTCGGGCGGCTCCTGTGCCCCGTTTTGGCTGGTAAAGTGCTGTAGGAGGCCATTGAGGCTGAAAATGGGGCAGAGGGGGCTTTGTGCAGCCCCTCATGCCCTGTTTTGGCTAACAGAGTGCTGCAGGAGGCATCTATCCCATCTCCCCCCATTCTCTGCCCCACTCTCCCACTGGCCTGTGGAGGAGAACTACAATGCTGATTTGGCCCTCGAAGAAATCCAGTTTGACACCCCTGATCTAGGTGTACCAACACATCTATTAAAAAGTTGCTTTTTCCCAGTTAAGCACAAGTGACAACATTAATAAGACAAGAGGCTCTAAAACTTTGTAGTGCCATGTACCCCTAATATATCAGATAGGATTGATTTTTTTCATTACCTTGATATTGAAAATTCAAGAATCTGATTCAAATCTAATCTCATTTAATTAATAGTAAATTGAAAATTATAGGGGTTTTGGAATGTAAGACTGACAAATATTTTTCAATATAAACCATGTCCTTTGAGTTTATGGTATTTCTTGGTAATACAAGATTTTAAAAAATTGTCCTACACATTTTGCTAGAGAAGAAAGACATACAGGGATAAAAGCATGATCTATCTCTCTTGAACATGGATGGTGAAAGTATGAACAGTAGAAAATATCTTTCCTTCTTTAACTCCCCTCTATCCTTTTTAATATTGCTGACACAATATACTATCAGATAATCAAAGTAATTTTAAAGCCTTATTAATCAAGAGGTCTGAGTTGTAAACCTAAATCCACTGGTTACACTTCTGCTTTCAGTTGGGTTGGGTGGTATAATTTTGGGCCCAAGATCCAACTAAATAGGCTTAGTTACATTTTAAAACATGGGAGAAAATTTCACCTATCAATGCCAATTATATACACTGTGCTAGTATTGTCTGTAGAATTAGAACTAAGGTATTTAATTTTTCCCTACTCTGCCTGGATAAGCTCTTTGTGAAGTCTGGAGCATGCAAAGCCCAATTCCCATCAGATTCATTATGGGGCATTCTTTCTCCAGGAGACAAGGAAAAATGTGAGAGGTTACCTTAATTGTAAGGTGTGTAACTCTAACAACTGGTTCTCATGAACCACTGGCTGGGTAACACCCCCGAACTAGTGTCCCTAATGCTACAGGATCATTTCCAGTCTTCTTGAACAAGAACCGTGGAAAGTTCTCTCTGCCAATAAGTATTTGTGGTTCAGAGTTGAACCACAGAGTTGGTGCTCTCTGAGCTTGGTTGTTTTCTTGCCGACATTTCATTACCCTAACTAGGTAAAAAGAAAAATTGAAAGAGGAGCCCATAACTAAGGCACAATATCAACAAATAGCCCAAACGTGCAAAGATGAAGTCAGGAAAGCTAAAGCACAGAATAAGTAAGACTTGCAACAAATGTCAAAAATAATTTAAAAAAACATTTTTAGTCAACATATAAAAAACAAGAAAAAAGTCAAGGAAATAATTGATCCACTAATGAGAGTAGATGACAAGGAAATAATGGGCAGTAGTAAGACAGCATAACTTCTTAATTCATTAATTGCATCTGTCTTCATGCAAAAAGATAATACACTCCAACCTACCAAAAATATAACCATATAAGATAGACTAGGAATACAAATTAAAATAAGCAAGAAAATGGTAAGGGAACAGCTGTTCACTCTAGATGAGTTCAAATCACTGGGATCTGATGGATTAGATTCTACAGCTCTGGAGGAGCTGGCAGATGTGATCTTGGAACCATTGAACCATAATGTTCAAAGATCCTGGAACACCAGGGAACTACTTGAGGACTGGAAAAGAGCTGATGTAGTTCCCATCTCCGCCCCAAAAAAAGTGGGGGGGGGCAGATCCATGAAACTACAGACCAGCCAGGCTGACACCAATACCTGGGAAGATCCTGGGAAAGATAATCAAGCAACAAATCTGCAAATACCTAAAAGCAAGCAAACTTATAAATAGAATATGGGAGTAGATGACAAGGAAATAAACTCTCAATATGGGTTTGTAAAAAATCTGTAAAAAACAAATCATGCCAAACAAATCTTATTTCTGACTTATTGATTTCCCAAATGTTCAACTTCTCTAAGGAGTTGAAGAGTTCCTTAAGCATTGTAAGTTTGCTGTTTTGTTGTTTTCGGAGACAGAAGCATACCTGCAAAATCATCTCTATCAATATTATTCTTTCACTTAGACAGAGATCTTCCCATGACCCCCACCCTTGAATTCATCTGACAAATTTCTTCTAGTTTGTCTCTCATATCACCGAATATACATGTCATCTTTATAACATCTTATATATAGAAATATGTCATCTTTATAACATCTTCTCCTTGCTCAACAGGAAGCAATCAGGTCAGCTGCAACAGGCAGTCAATTACTCTCAGAATATACCCATTGCCGTTAATACTGTAGTGATCCAGGATGTATTTTCATTCCAGGCAACATATGCTCACATAGTGCCTCAGAATATATAATTCCTCTAGCCTCACTGTTATTTTCTTTGTCATGTTGAACTAGTCTCTTATTAATATTCTCGGCTAGTCTCTTATTAATATTCCATGTTCATCCAGTTGGGGCAACTTTAGAAACCCATTGCTTCATACAGAAATATTTATTTAGACCTACATTTGATTTAGCAGTGGTGCTTCAAAACTTCCATTCTATAGTACTTCAACTTGATGTATTTGGGTAAAACAAAAAAAAAAAGTCAAAGATAATTATTCCATAAATAGTTGCTAATTTCACTTATACCATTAAAATGCTGTTATAATGACAAATCTTACTAACAAAGGAAAAATGAACTTACCATATTTTCAGAATTATTTTTAGAATTTAGATAACAGTCTCCATTGAGCATGATACAAGTATCAGGTTTATCCTCGCAAAGAATATTCTCCACTATTTGGACATTAGGTTGCAGAAAAGTCAGTTCATTTCTCTTGGACTCAGTGGATAAACAGATCTGATAAGAATAAGGCAAAGTCCCATCTTCATAATTTGGAGGAAATACAGTACCAGTCTTTGAATGAGAATCGGGAATGAAGCACTGAAAAAAAGTGGGGTTCCTTGACCCTTGAAGTTTCATAATAATGGCCAAAATCACTGCCATCAGGAACAGAAAGGATACCAAAGTCAAAGTCAGAACCAAGTAAAACTGGAGCTTGGACTGATCCTCTGAGTTATTAGGTTGAGCATTCATTTCAGGAAGAGCCTCCTGGAAGTTCTGAGCAAAGACCAGGTTGAGACTAGTGGTGGCCGAGAGAGGTGGCTGTCCGTTATCCCTCACCATGATGACCAGCCTTTGCTTGGTAATGTCTCTCTCAAGCAATGCTCGAGCTGTTTGGATCTCTCCTGTGTGGGAGCCGATGATGAAGAGCGAGGGCTCTGTTGCCTGCAGGAGATGAAAAGAAAGCCAGGCATTGTGTCCAGAGTCAGCATCCACAGCCACGACTTTTGTCACCAAATAACCTGAATCGGCTGAGCGAGGCACCATCTCGAACAACGATGAGCCCTGAGTTGTTTGGGAAGGATACAGGATCTGAGGAGTATTATCATTGTGATCCAGTACACACACTGTGACTGTGGCACTGTTATTGAGAGATGGAGAGCCTTCATCCTGAGCTTGCACTTGCAGCTGGAAGTCTCTGACCTGCTCATAGTCAAAAGATCGTTGTGCGTAGAGAGTTCCGGTCTCAGAGTTAATGGAAATATAGGAGGAGAGAGGCAGATCCCTGATGTTGCTGTTAAGAATGGAATAGGTGATTTGGGCATTACGATCCAGGTCTGGGTCAAAAGCCTTCACCTGAAAAATAGACATTCCGGATGGATTGTTCTCAGGAATGTAGGCAACATAGGAAGGTTTTTCAAATGCTGGAGGGTTATCATTGATATCTGAAATTGGTACTGAGATGGTTTTATCTGTGGAAAGAGCAGGTATGCCTTGGTCTGTGGCTGTAATCGTTAAGTTATACACCGGTGTTTTTTCTCTGTCAAGGGGGCCATCTATGAGGAGTTTGAAGTAATTATCTGATGATGAGACCACCTGGAAAGGTACAGTTTCCCTTAGGTAACAGGTGACTTCCCCATTAAGTCCAGAATCTCTGTCATGGACTTTGATGAGGGCAACCACTGCTCCAGGTAGAATATCTTCAAGAATGGGGCTGGATAGAGATGTAATAATTACTTCTGGAGCATTGTCATTCTCATCAAGAACCTCAATCTCTACATTGCAATGAGCAACTAGTCCACCTCCATCATTTGCCCGTATTATCATCACATAGCTTCCTCTGTCTTCAAAATCAACACTTTCCTTAAGATAAATTGTTCCATCGGTAGGATCCAAAATGAATTTCTGATTCACATTTTCTGGATTTTCCCAGAAAATATAAGATATCTCAGCATTTGACCCTTCATCACTGTCAGATGCTTTCACTTGAAGCACAGAAGTATCTCTTGGTGTATTCTCTTTCAGACTTGTTTTGTAAGTTGCCTGGGAGAAGACTGGTGGATTGTCATTTATATCAATAACATTGACTTCTATGTCAAGAGTCCCAGTTTTCACTGGATGTCCTCCATCTGAAGCTATAAGAATCAAGTGGTGTGTGTGCTCTTTCTCCCTGTCCAATGGCTTTTGCAAAATTAATTCTGCATATTTGCCACCATCTTTGCTCTCTTGAACTTCCAGCTTGAAATACGGGGTTGAGCTCAAATGATAATCTTGAAGGGCGTTGATTCCAATGTCCTCGTCTTCAGCATTTCCCAGAGCAAATCGAGCTCCTGGCAAATGAGACTCACTCAAATTGAGACTGATATTTTTCTTTCGAAAATATGGGGCATTATCATTAATATCTAGGATGAAAACTTTTATGTGGAAAATATTTAAAGGATTATGTGCCACAACTTCTAACTGCAGCATACAAATAGGTGAGCTTCCACAAATTTTTTCCCTGTCTATTCTGTCATTCACATATAGATCACCACTTTGCTCATTGAAAGCAAAATATTGTTTTTCTGAAGAGACAGCAAGCTTGCATTTTGGTAACTGTTCAACATCCAGTTCTAAATCTTTAGCAAGGTTCCCCACAAATGATTTTTTTTCCATTTCCTCTGAAAGTGAGTACTGAACCTGCTCAGGTATCACCCAATTGACCAAATCCCAGAATAGAAACAGAAAAAGTACTTGCCTCAAATTGAACTCTTTTATTCCCTTTATGTAGCTTGCTTCCATTATTGTCATTGTCCTTGTTTGTTTTTCCTTCTTAGTATAATAGCTTCCAATTTCACACTATTTAGCAATAATATTGGAGAAAAGAATGCTCTTAATGAGTTGATTCATGAGGGAAAATGTTTTTTCCGGAACACCTTTTAGAATAAAGCTTTCTGCTGCAACTTTTCTAGTCAACTGCAGGGATACAGCTCCAGAAGAATAGAGGGCTGATGCAAGGCTCATATTGTCCTATAGTGACACACTGTGTCTATACTATGAACTGCATTTCCTGATAAAGTTTTATTTTAATCCCATGGCAGTTTTTTTGGTTACAAAAACAGAATATTATTCAAGCTGTAACTAATTTAATGGTTTGTCAGGGGCATTGTAACATCAATAACTGAACAAATGGTATACATTTTTTTGACATTGTTTTAATTTTCTGACCAATGGAACTGGGGTACCTAATTCCTTTTCACCAAATGAAACAGTCACAATCTGGATTTCACCTTCTTAATTCTTGAAGGGTAGAAGTTGGGGAGAACATCAAGATACTCAATTGAATAAAGGATTTATGATTCTCAATAAGCAACAATTTGCACTTGAAAGTCAAAGCCCACAATTAATCAATTAGCGGTTGGGATTTTGATTACTGTATAAACAAATAAACCATCTAGATGACTGTAAATTTATAATTTTTACCAATAAATCTACATCTACTATTTAATTCCAACAATAAGTTCCACTTGTTTATTTCTTATTCAATTTCCATAGCATTTGTGCTCCAGAATCTTTTGTACAATGTGTGAATTAGAGGACATATACTAAATTTCAGCATTGGTCTTAAACCCATGTTCTTTGAAATAAATCCTTATGACTTAATTGAAGTCATTGCATAGTAATTAGTCCTTTTAGTTCAATCAAGCTTTTGCCAACCAAATTCCATAGAACGTATCTTCCAAAGAAGTTTGTTTTTAAGCAAATAAGTGAAAATGTTAAACTAAATATTTTATATAAGCAGAACAAAATAAAACTGTAATATATTTCTTTATATAACTGTAGTATAGTTGCTTGCTTTTGAACTAGTACAGGTGCATCAAGAAATAGGTATTGGTGGGAGGAAGCTGAGCAAACCGAGACATTCTCCTGGCCTGGAAATAAGGAGATATTGTTTATCCAAGTTCTGATTGTTCAGTTAATTAAGTAGGAAGTCAGTGAGAGGGAAGAGAACAAAGGCAAAATGCACATGAAAAAAAACTCAGTCTGCCAATTCCTACACAGTTCTCAAAGTAGTGACTACCTCAAACAGGAGGGCTCTGGAGAGGCTCTTTTCTATTGCAAGTATAACAACGTTACTTACAGTAGATCTTTCTAATGTGTCCATATTCTTCCTCATGATAGGACTAATTTGATGTAGACACAAAAGTATTCATAACGTGCTTTGTTGGAGGCATGGGGAGGCAGTAGTACATTAAGGCACTTATTTATTCCAATAGATTAAACCCTTGGTTCCAGTAGGTTAAACCCATACTTTTACAAAACCTTTGAAAATAGTCTCATCTGTGTTTCAGATCCATCCATATCATTATTTTAATGGCTTGCAAACATCCTGAAGTTCTCCGAGTCAAGAAAGTGATGCAATTTTAAACTGAGTGCACTGATACTGTCTATATGGACATCATCTATAAATCATATACATTTACTGCTGATATGATTACCTACTGTATAGGATACCTTTACATTAAAATGGCTAGTTTCTGGAAATATAATTTCTCCTGTGTTGTACTAAGTAGCAACATAACTTAAAAAATTGGACGCCAATTAGGAGATGCCATTTCTTTATATACATGATTCCCAAACTGTGTGCAGTGGTGTTTAAGTGCACTACAGTAAACCTATAGGGATGTCAAGGGATATTTAAATTTTTTGTGGTAAATATATTTGTTCGACATCTCTTTTAGCCTAGAGGCAGTGCAATAAAATTACAGAGAACCAATATAATTTTGGAATTGTTATTTTATGGCATTTTCTTCTTCAATAATATTTACAAGTCATAATTTTCTTGAAGTTCTCCTCATGGTTTATCATTCAGAGTTAATAAAGAAGCAGATTTCTTTATTAACTATTACAATATTAAAATCCAATATTACATTTTAAACTACTAAAAATATTACAATCCAGACTTCTAAGAAACAACACGAGACAGCTAAAGATATATCACCAAGAGAATATTCAGTAGGGAGAATATGAATGAGATGCAATTAGACATCTGAAAGAAAATATTCCTGTCATCAAGAGAAACTAACATTAATCCAAAGTGGGAGAAATTATGCTGTGTACTGTATTTTTCGGATTATAAGATGCTCCGGACTATAAGACGCATGTTAGCTTTAGCGGAGGAAAACAAGAGAAAAAAAATCTGCCTCTGCCTCCCAGCATCCATCCGGTATTCATTTGGCTAGCATTGTTGCAGCAAACAGCCTAGTCAGCTTTCGCACATTATCACTGCTGTGGCCCGTATGCTGCTGCGGTCCATTTGCGATGGCCCATTCACCAGGGTCTGTTCACCCTGGCACATTTGCTGCAGCCTGTTTGCTGTGGCCCATTCATTGTCACTGCGGCCTATTCGCCCCTGCCTATTGCTGCCTGTTCCGCAGCCCATTTTCTGCCATCCATTCATTGCTGCCTATGCTCTGCGGCCCCTTTGCTGCCACCGCAGCCCATTTGCTGCCACCTATTGCTGCCTGTTCACCATTAATTGCTTCGATCAATGGCGAATGGGTGGCAGCAAACAGGTGGAAGTGATAGGCAGTGGCAGTGGCAATCCCCGCCAACTAGAACAGCTGATCAGCACCGCACAACCCCCCCTCCCCACCACAATATTCGCTCTATAAAATGCACAAACATTTTCACCCACTTTGGGGGAGGGGAGTGCGTTTTATAGTCCGAAAAATACAGTATTTTCTTTCCTCTGTTCTATTATATCCCTAGAAAATTAAAAGATAAATTGAAAGGGAGAAGAATAAAATGCTTGAAATATTATGCCTATATCTTTCTGATAAGGTTTTTATATAAAAAGATAAAATGTATTAAGAAAATATAATACATTTCTAAAAACCCAGTATTTTCACATCAATACTCCTGTGAGTGTAATAATCTAAATGAATTCCTCAGAAATTTCATATGACCAATATAATAGAAAATGGTAAACAAACAGATTTTTATAAGGAATACAAAATCATAAATATCTAGTATTAAGCTTCATTAGAGAAAACAGACTGATGGGAAATCACTGTTGACTCCAGGACAAAGCTGAAGGATCCCAATAGAGTAAAAACAAAATATTAAAACAACCAGTATTAATGTTCAATAAACAGAGCAGACTGATGGGAAATCACTGTTGAGATAAATAAGGGCTTATAGGATCAACAAACACACTATTACTCTGAAATATTAAACTCACCTTGACTAAGATATGCTCATCATTCTTCAAATTTAAATCCCCGCAGGCTAGGATAGGTTCACTCACCCCACAGGTTAGAGGTTGATTGGT
>JANHGD010355700.1:0-10248 GCA_027560375.1 Imantodes cenchoa
TTCTATTTTTCTAAGCTCATCTTGTAATCTCTCTTGTTGTAACTTCTTTAATTTAATCTTATTCCCAGAGAAGATACGAATCATCAACTAATTCAAAATTTCAGACCAATATCACTATTAAATACAGATATTTGCATCGATATTAGCAGAAAGAACAAAAAATACTGAATAATTTTATACATACAGATAAAAACGGATTCCTTACAGGACGACAAATAAAAAATAACATGAGGATCATAATGAACACATTGGAATTTTATGAGGTCCATCCTGAGAGACAAGCTTCACTAGTTTTCCTTGATGCCCAAAAGGTTTTTGAAAATTTGAATTGGAAATTTATTATAATTTATTACAATTTTAAAATATGGAATTTGGCACAAAATTTGAAAGGACAATTGAGCAAATGTACACCAACAAACAGCTAGAGTAATCAAAAATGATGACATCACAGTAAAATTTGACATAACCAAAGGAGTACGACAAAGATGCCCACTCACTCCTCTTCTATTTATTCTCTCATTAGAAATGCTGTTAATAAAAATTAGGGAAGACCAAGAAGTAACTGGCTTAAACATCAGAAAGGAATATAAAGTCCAAGCTTTTGCTGATGACCTAGTATTTATAATAGAAGACCCATTAGAAACCGCACCGAAATTGATACAAAAAGTAGAGGAATTAGGCAAAATAGCGGGATTTAAGATAAATAGAAACAAATCTAAATTAATAACCAAAAATCTCAGAAAGAGACAAGAAATGGAAATGGAATTGGAAGAAAAAAAATACAAGTAACTACGAAAATAAAATATTTAGGGATTTACCTCACAGCAAAATGCTCTATAATTAAGGAAGATAATTATGACAAATTGTTACTACAAATAAAAAAAGATTTAGAAACTTGGAAAAACTTACAAATCTCACTCTTAGGAAGGATCACTACGATTAAAATGAACATACTCCCGAGAGTACTATTTTTGTTTCAAGTTATCCCAATCAAATTAGGCAAAAGCTTTTTCAAAAATAAAATAAATTAGTCACCAAATTTATATGGCAAGGGAAAAAAATCTAGGATTAAACTAAAGCTCTTGCAGGATACCAAAGATAAAGAAGGATTGGCATTACTGGAGTGGGAAATATATTACAATGCAGCTACTTTAATTTGGCTAAAATATTGGATCGAATTAAAAAATAAAAGAATTTTAGTCATGATCTGCAAACGGAATGGCACTCATTTTTATGGGATGAGAAATATAAAACACACAGTTATTTCCAATGACATATAATATGAAGTACTCTTTTACAGACTTGGAAAAAAAATCAAAAAGAATCACTATATAAAAATCCCAATGTGCATATCACCGATAGAAGCAGTGACATGTCCAAATTTAATAGCCATTGACAAAATAATTAGATATCAGGATTTGTTAAATGAACAATTAAATTTAAAAACAAAACAACAATTGGAACACAATATAGGCAGAGGAGTAGATTGGTGGACATATACCCAAATCCAGTCCAAATTTAAAGAGGACAAAAGATTACATGAAATCCAGAAAGATCAGCAAGAATTGGATAAAATTATACAAGGAACAGAGGAAAAATTAATTAGTAAAATATATACATTTCTACTGACAAACAAAATGGAAGAGGAGAATGTTAAAGAAACAATGAGCACATGAGCAAATTTTTTTAGATACAATATAAAATTGGAGAAATGGGAAAAAATGTGAGAAACAAATATAAAATTGACAATGTTGGCGGCATTTAAGGAAAACCAGTTGAAGATGTTCTACAGATGGCACCTCCCCCCAGCAAGATTGGCAAAGATGTATCTGAATACTTCACCAATATGTTGGAAATGTAAAAAAATTGTATGGTACATATTATCATTTATGGTGGACATGCCCTGAAGCTAAAAATTTTTGGATTAAAATCAGGAAATGGACGGAAGAGGTAACAGAATACCACATAGATCTGAGGCCAGAGATTTTTATTGGGACTATTAAACAGAAAATATACCAAGGAAATACAATATCTACTCCTAACACATAATTACAGCCGCAAGCATAGTATATGCCCAAAAATGGAAAAACAATAAAATACCATCTGAGGAAGAATTGATAGGGAAAATCCTTGACTATGATGAGATGGACAAATTAACAAGAGATAAAAGAAAAAAAAAGAGACACAGTATTATTTTGTCTGGGACAAATTACATAACTGGTTAAAGATATGAAACAGAGAATAAGGCTCAATGATGAAAGGTGAAATAAGAAACTGTGTGTAAAACATAATGGTGTTATAAGTAACCAATGTAAAAAAATATAGAAATGCGTAAATAGATCAATAAATATAAAGATAATCAGAGAAGTTTAAAAGGGGAAAAGGTAAATAATAAAATAAATACCGTGACAAAACTGCTGTAGAAAATGAATATGTTGATGTGTTGATGTGTGTTGATGTATGGTTTTGTAGTTTTAAAAAATAAAAATTATTAAAACAAAAAAAGCTTTGTCACTTTTATCAAAGAAGGCAATAAGATTTGTTTGGCAGAGTTTTTTTTAACAAACCCATGTTGGATTCTATTAATCACCTTGTTCATTTCTAGCTATTTGGAAATCTGCAGCTTATTTTTTTTCTAGGATTTTGCCACATATTGATGTCAAGCTGATTAGTTTGTAGATTCCTGGCTGCAATTTTTCCCCTTTTTAAAAAATTGGAACATCTTTTCCAATCCTCTGCCAGCTTACCTGTGCTCCAGGGGCTCTGAAATATTTTTTTCCAGTGGTTCCAAGATCACATCAAATTCAAATCAAACCTGGCAAAAGCCGTTTTTCTATTCCTCAGCTGCCATATCGAGGGGGAGGGGGATGAAATACCTTACTAGACAAAACACAGAACTTTCTCATGGGAACCAAGGTCATCTCTACAGGTGGTGGATAGAGAGACAGGGAGGAATGCCTGGAAAGCCTGCCAATTAACGTAATTGGCCAATGTGTCCTGTGACTTTTGGGGAGGGTGTTACTTCCTATTTTAATTATACTGAAACCGTGGAAAACATTTAGAGTTGGCTTTCCATTTGATTGTGCCAATATGATGTACCCAATAAAGGAGTTCTTAGAAGGAAGCCCTCAGCCTCAGAGTTCTGATTTGCTTGAGTTCGTTAATTGGGATCATGACAATCACATCTGCCAGCTCCTTCAGAACTTTCTATTTGTATTCTATTTCTATTCCTAGGGATATCTTAGTGCATTTTGTGCAAATTGGAATTGATGCCTGTACTTAACATCCATTTAAGGAATATCAGTTCTATATTTGTATGGAATCCATTATATATCCAGGTATGCATATACTGAAAGGTATCACTTAGTTAATAGCATGTAATTACACTAAACTTCTAGTATCTCTGGAAACAATTATATCAGAAATATATGGGGCAGATTTGACCCTTTTTCCTGTGCTAATTAACTTTATGGGAAAACTAAATTTAAAAAATTGGGAAAATATGATATGGAAACATCGGTGGGAAGTGAAGATGAATTCTAACATGTTAAGAGACAATTATTGTCTATACGACAGCGTATATAGTTATATTATTTGTTAATAATATTATTTGGACTAGCATTATTCTTAAGATTCTGAGACAGCTGAGATACTAAAACAACTTAAATCTTTTGACACTAAAAAGTATTATTTTCTAAAGATACTTATCAATAAATGTGATATGGAAATGCTAAGAATAGAATGGAATAAAGATTTGTATATTGCCATCCGAGACCGCTGAGTCATGTGATCTCAAATTTTATTTATTACTTCGGATAAAATTCCTGGAAATTGATCAAGCGAACTGGGCTTTTCTTGTCCTGATTCTATTTGTAGAAGAAAGCCAGGATGCATCTTTCTTTACCTGCATAATATTTCTCTAAAACGATTTTTAAAGAATAGGACCAAAGTGTATCAATTCTTACACAATCCTGCGACCTTCCGAAGAAAAGCAAGATGGCAGGCAAGGGGGAATCCCACTATGACCATTTCGGGAAGAAGATGCATAAACAGACTACAGTCGCTAGCCTCAATTCCCACTGAAATTCATGAGGCGCGCCTCTTTTATCCCTCATGGATTCAATATAGCGCTCACAGGTGCTCTCCGTGTCTTATCAAACACACCAGCATCCCCATTTGTTCAAGTGAGCGACGGGCAATCGGCGCTAGATACCTAGATTGACGTCATTCTGGGACTCGACGCCAGGAGAACAGGCACCAGCCACTTTTTCGAGCTTGTCGCGGAGAACTGCCTTTCCCTTACACTAAAACAGGCGCCGCCTCAGACCTGACTTTCACCCATGAAACCGATAATTTATACAATTTTCCCCTTGTTTCTTCCTTGTGCTCGCTGGTTCCTTCCCCAGGAGGGCGCTAGCCAAGGCAAATAACTCACCAGGAGAATTACTCCCGACCGACTCCTGCTTATTCAAAGCCGCCCGATATCAAAATGGCCAGAAATAGAAATCGAAGGGCGGCGCATGCGCAAAACGCTAGTCTTCCCCCCCCCACTGTGCGCAGTACAAAGCGCGCCCAAAGGGCGATGAGGAGAAAGAGTGTTGGGAACGGTCGGGCTTTCTCTGACTAATCAGAAATCTCTCCGAGAAAAGTAGCCCAAGAAGAAGAAAGGTTGTCATTTGATGTCGTCCTGATTTTTTCAGCTACCATCGGGTAGACCTGGGCAAAAGGTAAGTATGGTGTAAAGTTTAAATATTGAGAATACAAAGCTTAGGGTAAGAAGCATCTTTCGGTAGCGAATTCTGGCATGGAAATTCTTTGTAAAGAGGCGCAACTGAACGAAAGTAATGATCCAGTAAAGCAACCAGCCGATCCTCTGGTTCTGCCTAACACGTAGAGCAAGAAACAGAAAACCCTCCTAGCAGGCAAAAACTCGTAACGTCAGAAAAAAATATATTCAGACGCGAGAACATGAGAAGAAAAAATGGCTGCCGCTGAATATAGGAATCTCAGTTCTGTCGCTCTTTAAAGATAGAATGTGAAGTGCAAACTCTCGTTATCCACTGGTTGCTCTGATTTTTGCAAACCTTATCAGGCCAGGCTAGAAGATTGGTTTTGTAACTGCAACAGACTTATGTGCACCAAAATAGAATAATAGTGAAATACCCACAATAGAGGAGTGGATTGAGAAGATGGCAGAATTTTCAGACATGCAAAATCCCTGACCTGTTCGATCAGGGATAAAACAATATGTACTTTTATTTAAAAAAACTGGAAACCTTTTATGGACTTTATGTTGAAAATTTATAAAAGGAAAATGATAGTTTTTGGATTTACAGATTAAAAGGGATTGAATATACCTAAAAGGAGATCCTTCTCAGTATGCCTTCCTCCCTTCGGAACATTTTTCCTGCAGAAATAAAGGCGGACTCTTGTTAGAAGGACATGAAAGCATAATTCTGTCATTGGGCCTGGGTACTCCAGATTGATTTGGAGCCAGTCACATGGGTAATGTTTGTTACTATCACAGGTGTGTGTGTGTGTTTAAGGGATTTTTATATTATTGATTTGTAATGTACGCCAGCTAGAGTCATAATGGGCAACTATGTAAACCTATTTAATTAATAAATACAAGGAAAAAGAAAACCATGTAATCTAATCTTTAAAAGAGAGGAGTCATAATGACACTAACTGTTTAAAGAAGATTGCAAGTAGTTTCTTTAGATATTTTATATCTTTTTTTGTCCTAGTTCTATTTATGGGAGAAATCTTCTGGGTGGGGTTTTTTGGGTGTGTGTGTGTAATTTTTTTTATTTTTCCTCCACAAAGTTTCTATACATATATCAATGCATATACCTTAAGATCAGTAACAAACATAGTTATACATTTCACAATTCAATATTGTTTTGCACCTATTTATGCTGTTATCAGTCTGTTTTCCTTCATTTCTTTACACTCCCCTCTTTCTGTCTCTATCTTCTTGCTCCTTCTCTCCCCCTTCCTACTTCCCTCTACTCCTTCTCTTCTCCCTTCACCTTTCTACTTCCTCTTTCTCCCTCTTAACCTTTTCCTGAGTGATTCTTATGCTAAATCATCTTATATTCAACAGACTGATAACATATTCCTGTACATTAAAGTATCGGTGTCTCTCCTAAAATCATAATTTTATATCATTTCTATACATATATCTAGGTATATACTGTTAATCTAATGCTGCCTCCTTAAATCTAATTTTGTCAGCTGGGTCTACCACCATACATGGATTCAAATATGGATAGAAAAAAATGGTGAAACAGAACATAGAGTTAAAACCAGAGATATTTCTGCTAGGCATTTTACCCTTTATACATTTTTGTGTCAATCTTTTATTTACATAAAAATTGCTAATAATAATATTTTTTTAAATGTTACATAGTCCCAGGTCAGTAAACCTGTGAAGAAACAAACCTTTAGACCTGTGAAGAAACAAATTAATGCCATATTAGGCCCCTCCCAGTGTCACCATTCAGTTTTTGAGTGCCCAGGAGCAGGGAAGATCCCCTCCCCCTTCAGAGAGTTCTGCAATCTGCTAAAGTAACCACCTTGTTGAGTAAATGCCAAGATGTTGACTTTGAAAGTAAGTCAGACTTGCCCCAGTTCAATCCCTTAAGAAAGAAAGACCCTCAAATCCATTTGGATGAAGTGATAGGTTCTTTTACTAAAAGATGTTGGCTACAGTAAAGTCAGACTAGAACTAAAAGGAATGTTTTAGGAATGTAAAAGGAAACAAAATGTTTCCCCTCATCCCAGCCCTCCCCCTATGACCAGTTCATCTTTGGCCAATGTAGATTCACCGGGGTGTTTTGAGAACACTGAGATGTTTGGAGTAATCCACATTCTTTCTCAGGGTGCATGGCCTTGAGTGTTGGCACAAACTGGTTCTGAGCTTCTCTGTTCTCTGTCAAGCTGTCATTCCCCCCCGCCCCAATTTCCCATCACATACTCATACAGGTTAATTGTCCATTTCTTCCCCCCATGTCCCCTCTCCAGCCTTTGATGGCAGGATGCCAGCAAGACACTAAGCAGAAGATGGCAGACCTGACATACCCCCCTGACTGAGATGTTAGTCCTGCAGAAGAAACAAGAAGGGAGGAAGATATACATACAGAATACAAAATAAATTGGATGGTCATCTAGGCTTATTTGGACATTGTGAAATTTTTTAAGCAGTTTGGATGCCTTAATATGTTTGGAGTCACCCTATTCAATTTCTCAGGGAGGGAAGTCTTTCCAAGCCACCAAATACTGGGGTTTCCCTCTATGTTTCGGAGAGAGTCCCAATCTCTCCCTACCATGTTTCCCCGAAGACCTACCCAGAAAATAAGCTCTAGTATGATTTTAGCATGTGCCTAATATAAGCCATACCCCCAAAATAAGCCCTAGTCAAGAGCCCACCCACTCAGTCCCACCGTCTGTTTTTGTTTGCCTGTGGCCACGGCCATGATGAGGCAGGCAACCATTCAGCGGGTCCAGCAGGCCAGATTGCATGCCTCCACACACACACGTGCTGGATTCCTTCAAGTAGTATTAACACTTCACGTGATCTTGATTCCATTCTTCTGTTTATGCAGTCTAGAACTGTGTAGGCTTTTTTGGCAGCTGCAGCACATTGTTGGCTGATATTTAAATGATTGTCCATTAGGACTCCAAGATCTCTCTCGCAGTTACTACTATTGAGTGAGATACCCCATATACTGTACCTTCTTCTTTTAAGGTTTCTTTTGTTAAGAGTTCATTTTTGTTGTCTAGTATTTGTTCATAACTTATTAATTTATTCAGGTCTAACAAGTTTGGGTAGATAACTGCTTCTGTTAGAGGCCAATTGCAATACCTCATTCATTGGAACGGGTACCCTTTGTCTGAATCCACATGGGTGAAAAGTTGGAAAATAAAAGCAGACAGATTAATTTAAAAATTCCATGACAAATACCCTGACAAGCCCAAGGTCCCCCTGGGGGGAGGGGTGGTTAAAATTGATTAACCCCTTGTGATTTTGTCTCCTCTGTAGGATACACTTTTTTCTTGATGGGAGGCCGCCTGTCAAGCCGGTGTGGAGTTGGAAAAGAGATTACTGGCTTGCCACACTAGCAATAGAAGGCTGGATGCGAATGGGAGGGGTGATTGTTGAGAGAGCTATAGCAATACGGCATTCCTTCGGAGAGTTCAAGGCCACTGGGTGCCATCGCATCAAAGGAAGCGAAAGAAGGGATTTGCCACGCTGGCACAACCTGAGTGGGCAATGTGACCAGTGGGGGGTTGGACATGAGAGGGGGATAACCCCCAACTGGGAGGAGAAAATTTAATTTTGGGTTGCTTATGCGTACCTGCCAGCTTGGCTCCGATAATAAAGAAGAAAGTTTGGACACTGTTTGGACTTGGACTTTGATTTAAGATCGGATGCTATTTGGAAGTATGACATAATGGCTCTACAAAAAATAGTGATTAGTGATTCAATAGTGGCTGGGCATTTTGGCTTCATAAAAATCCTGCACCTAGAGTCACTGGTTGGCGTTGCAGCGGGACGGATATGGGATAGCGGTCCTCTGCAGAGCATTGCAAAACCCAGCCGATACTTGTTTGCCGGGAGACACTACGGGGTCAAAGCCACCCTGAAGAGGTAGTGAAGAAAGGAGGGATGGTTTGTAGATTGCGAGGAAACAGCAATTTCCTTGTTTGATCCAAACAAACGCTCTTGATCGGCCGCAGATGTGACAGCCATTTTGGCAAGACTGAAACTGTGACAACTGGGACAAGAAGATTATGAGCTGGACAGAGAATACAAACTGGGTGAGATGATTTTCAACTTCTATACTAGAGATCTAAACCCAAAGAAATTTTTTTTTTAAAAAAAAGACTCTCTAAAATGCTAAGAAAGCAGCAAATTAACACACAGAGAAAGATTATAGATCCAAAAATGAAACAAACTTTTAATGGAAGATTATGAAGTTTTAAAATATAGAAAATCTGGACTGTAACTTTTAGTAGTGTGAAAAGTGACCTAATTTTGTGGATAACATTGTTTGATTATTGGAATAAATTGTATAAAGAAAAAGGAATCTTGTTGGGGTTTTTTTACGTTTTCCTCTATTTTTTTTGGCAGTCAGCAGTTCTAACTTTGCTTTATTTAATGCTGGAACTTTGAGCAGGGGTGCCATCTACTGGTGAAATATATTATACTAGTACAGGGTGGGAAACAACCTTGGCAAGTGAGGATTAATTGATTAATTTATAACACAAGAAAAACAAAGGAGAACAAAGGAAATAGTGAAAGGTAAACAACACCTGGAAGGCCTTTCTATTTTGGTTCCATATCTACTGTTGTTGTTTTTTTGGTGGCTTGGAAGTGTTGAGTTAGCCTTTTAAAGATTTATTAGGCAAGGTGGATTATAATTAACATGAAACATCCCTGAAATTGAGCATTTGATTCTGTGGGTTAAAGACATTTGGGGAAATTTGGCGCGCCAATCTGGATTATTAAGACTATTTGATAGAACAATCTACGAGGCAAAAAGGACAGAAGAGAGAAGAAAAATTAAACAAGATTTAAAATTTGGAAAATTTAGAGGGTGCAGATTGGTAAATTTTAAGGACTATAAATTTAAGGGATTTTGAGAAACAGTTCCAGAACTGTGTAAATTTTATTTATTTTGGCGTTTTTGGTGTTTGGGGGCAACTGGGATATTGGAATCTTGGTGGAATATTGAGCAACTATTAGCCCATTAAATTATTACAAAATGTTTCAACAGGGGAAAACAAATATGGTTTATAAAGAAATATTGATGTTTCAATGTATTCAGGAAGATATGACAAGGAATCATAGGGAAATGATGGAATTGATGTAGGATACAGATGTGAGGCTAGAAAACCCCCAGCAAACGATAATAAAAGATGAATAAAAAATTCAGAAAATAGAGGAGAAACCAGAAGGAACTGAGGAAAGAATAAAGGCGGTAAATCTAAAAATGATACAAGTAGATAAAGTTATGGAAGAGATAGTAATTTTCAAAATGGAACAGACAGATTATCCTCTTAAGTGTTCAAATCATAGAAAAGAATAAAGAGAAAGTTCTCTTTAAAACGATGAAAGAACTACAGAAGGGTACTCTTGAGATCCAATAGCAAGAGATAGTGTTGTGGCAGATGAAATACTTAGATTAAATAAATGTGATGTAAGGAGTTACAAGATCCCAAGGGAGAAGCATGAAAGATTTA
>JANHGD010356714.1:0-10242 GCA_027560375.1 Imantodes cenchoa
AACAACAAGATTAATAATCTGTGAAAAATTTGTGTATGGTACAGTGGAATAGTATTTGGAGAGTATTTAAAATGTCTACTAATGCATCAGTGAACCAAACTAAATCATGGAAAAAGAACCCCACATCAGCCCCCGCCCCACCCCAACACCAGCAAGTCAACGTAACATTGAAGCTGCTTCCAGGGACAGTGCCGGTGGAACATCTAGTGTTCAACCAACTCAAACATCACAAACAACACTCATAACCATACAGGAAATGATGATCAAGATGCTGGAGTCGATCGACAGGAACTATGAGGTTATGACCGGAAATATGGGAGAAATGAAAGAGCACATCAAAAAGATAGATGACAGAGTTGGAAGACTGGATGAAAGGATGGAAGCAATTCAAAGAGTTCTGTTGAGCAATGACCAAAGAATGAAAAAATGGAAGAGCACAATGAGAGGATAGAAATCAGATTCACACAAGCTGAGAATAAAATGGATACAGTAATCAGAGATTTGGAAGAGGCAATTGTAAGCCTAGAACTTGAAAAATCGGCCTTTTTCTTAAGGTTTCAAAATGTCACAGAAACCAAAGAGGAGAACTGCCAGAGATCATGGCCGAGATTGTAGCTGGAATAACAAATAGGGCACCCTAAATTATTAGCCAGATGGATGAAATCTATAGACTCCATACAAGCTATGCAAGAAGGCACAAGTTACCAAAAGAGGTACATATCAGACTTACAAAACAATTAGAGATGTAATATATAATGCATCAAGAGAAAATACAGCCATATACAAAGGAAAGGGAAATAGCAATACTAAGACAGGTCCCGAGATGTGTAAGGGAAAAAAGAAGACCCTATCACTTCTTATCCTCAAAATTGAACAGACACAGGATCCCCTTCAGGTGGTTAATACCTGAGGGGATGTTAATATCCTTCTTGGACAGAAGATTTAGAATCACCACGGTTGACGATGCTAGAGACTTTTGCAAACAATATATTAAAGAAACGGAAGAACAAGAAAGTAAGGAAGAGTGAGAGAAGGAAAAGGAAAGACTGGGTGAAATAAGTTCAGAAGAGAACTTACTGGATGAGAGTAGGAACAGAGTGGAACTAAATAATCGTGGCAGGGAAGGACCGACTACAAGGGCGCAGATCGAAGCAAGGAGAGAAAAACCAACAGAAGCCACAAACTGAATCGACATTACAGGAAGTAAAACTTTTATCCTTGAATATCAATGGACTCAACTCTCCCACAAAAAGGAAAAAAATATTTCATAAATTAATAAAACAAAACCCGGATATCACTTGTCTACAGGAAACCCATATTAAAAAAAAACACGAACAAATTTTAGAATTTCCAAAACTGGGCAAATTATTCACAACTTCATCCTTAGTCAAAAAACATGGAATAGCAGTATACATCAACCAAAGACTGAACCCGTAACTCATACATACAGATAACGATGGCAGGTTGCTAATTGTACAAATAAATAATGGAAACAACCCTGTCACGATTTCAGTTATATACGCCCCATCTATTAACCAATCAAAGTTTTTTGCAAGTCTTCATACAGAACTGACAGAAATACAATATGGAAAACTACTAATAATAGGGGACTTCAATGCCATAGTGGACAGGGAAAAAGATTACAAAGGACCAACAAAAAAAAGCAAGAAAGCTCTTACCAGTTATGTTCGATCAGATGACATCAGAACTCAACTTGAGGGGCACCTGACGATACCACAATCCTGATAGTATGCACTATACCGTTTTTTCATTTCCACACAGGTCATGGTCAAGGATCGAGATGGCCTGGACCAACTTGGACTTTCTGAACAACCTGACAGAGATTGAAATTCTTCCCAATGTCTGGGCAGACCATAATCCTCTTTGGCTAATATGGAGGGAACCAAATAGTAGAACAGGACTTAGATGGACACTAAATCAAATAACTAAAGAAAAAGACTATATAAAAACCATGGAGAAGGAATTAGGCATCTTTTTACAAATTAATAATAATGAAAACACAACTCTAAGAAATGTATGGGATACTACAAAGACATATATAAGAGGACTCTCTATAGCTTATTTGGCTAAACGTAATAAACAAAAGAAATTAAAACTGGATATACTAACAACAGATTTACACAAGTTAGAAAAAAACCTACAAAGAGATCTCGATGATCCCAAAACAATAACGGAACTACACACAAACAGACACAAAATCAATTTGATAACACAGGACGAGCAGCCAAGAAGCTTAAAATGGCCAAACAGAAATATTTCGAATCAACCAATAAACCAGGGAGGTGGCTTGCCCATAAACTAGCAAAACAAAAAGCAGATAGAAACATAGAGGCACTCCAAGACAAGAATGGAGAAATATAGACTAGGACCACCGAAAAGAGAAAAATAATAGAGCGCTTTTATACAGAACTGTATAAACAAGGGGAATCAAAAGAAGAAACGATTGAACAGTACTTGCAAAATTCCAATCTGCCAGTTATATCAGAGGAGGCTAGGGAAGCATTAAATGATAAAATAACTTTAACAGAACTGAGAAGGGCTATAGGCAAGCAAAAGAGTAACAAATCTCTAGGACCAGATGGTATCCCCTTCAAAATCTATGAAAACCTACATGAAATATTAGAACCGATACTGCTAGACCTATTTAACAAAATATTAGAGAAGGGGGAAATACCTGAGTCCTGGAAAGAGGCCTATTTAATCTTGATTCCCAAAGAGGATACAGACAAACAACAAATTCAAAACTATAGGCCGATTTCTTTACTTAACACGGATTACAAGATACTAGCATTAATCATGGCCGATAGATTTAAAAAAATTCTAAACCGAATAATACACCCAGACCAAAATGTTTTTGTACCACATAGAAATATTAGAAATAACACTAGAGTTTTACTTAATAGCCTAGAATATTATGACACACACATAAATAAGCAATTAGCACTTATCTTCATTGACTCCCAAAAAGTCTTCGACAACCTACACTGGCAATATTTTATATATCAGTTAGTAAACATGCAATTTGGCGATAAATTCACACAGTTAATTAGAGCCATATACAGCGAAATAAATACATAAATAAACAGCACTAATAAATAATGAGATGACAAGAAAGATTGAAATTAAAAAAGGAGTCTACCAAGGTAAATAGCCCCATTGATTTTTATCTTAGCATTGGAAAGCTTATTAAGGAAAATTAGAAGCAATCAGGAGATAAAAGGACTCAAAATTAAGAAGGAGGAGTACAAACTCCAAGCCTTTGCGGACGACATGTTATTTATACTCGATGATCCTCTAGACACAGGCCTGATGTTAGTCAAGGAAATTGAAGAATTTGGACTTGCAGCTGGACTCAAAATTAACAGGAAGAAAATGAAAATAATCACTAAGAATATGACACAAAAACAAAATACTCAATTAGAAAAAATGTTAGGCATGGAGATTGTTTAAAAAGACAGATATTCAGGTCTATGGGTCTCGGCTAAATGTAGCTCTCTAAAAAAAAAAAAGATAATTATGAAAAACTAATACAAAACATTAATAAGGACCTAGACAGATGGTCTAAACTTCAGCTAACTCTAATGGGCAAAATCACCACAATTAAAATGAATATTCTCCCCAGGCTATTATTCTTATTCCAGATTGCACCAATAGAGCTGAAAAAGAGCTCCTTTACCAACCTTAACAAAATGATTAATAAATTTATATGGGCCAAAAGAAAAGCTAGAATTAAAATGAAACTGCTCCAAGACTATAGGACGAGGGGCGGATTTGGCCTTCCCAACTGGGAACTGTACCATCAAGCCACAACACTTAATTGGATAAGGGAATGGATATTTCTCAGGAACAGCAGGTTACTAACACTGAAAGGGTTAGTAGAAACCTTCAAATTGGATGGCACCAGAGGAGGGTTGTGAAAAAGTAAAATGATTAAATTAGAATATTGTGCAAGTGAAGATAACATGGCAGATCATTTTACAAAGGCACAAAGTGCAATAAGGCATAAGAAGAGTTGTGAAAGTTTTAACTTAAGAATGTAAAGAGTTCTATATTAGAAACCCAAAGGGGAGAATGTTAGGACTATATCCAAACGATTGGGTTCACTAATATAGAAACAAACCATAAATCACTGTTTATGTGAATATAAGTAATGTTGCTTTAAATGGATTGTAAGCTTTCTAATTATTATATAAGGGAGCTAGAGAACAGGCTCTCTCTTGCTGATTCTCTCGCTGATTCTCTCTTGCTGAAACTCTTCCTGAATCGCTATTGCTGAATGTTTGTTGATTTATTGTTGAGTACTTGACTCCATATCTCTGTGTGGAAATACTGTGAAGGGCTGTGTATAGCGTAATTATCTATTTAGCAGAGACTTGTTTAGTAGCTGTAATCTTTGTTTGTTAATCAAGGCAAAGACAGGCTGAAGAAAAGATTCTTCATGTTGACTGAATTAATGTGAACTTATTATTTGGACTTTGCTAACTTCTTTAAGTAAACTATTTTTATCTACCTTAAACGTATCTCTTTATTTGACTGAACTGTGCAGAAACTCTGAGGAATAAATTCCTTAACACCCTGTCACTGATTGCCCTCCCCCACCCCCGAGGCCTGGCTGGATTTGGTGTTATTATTTATTTAGCTACATGCCTTTCCACAGGTGGAAACCCTAGAGGACTTAGGCCTGCCGGGAGTGGCAGAGAAACGGTGGCCAGTGGGGGCCCGATCCCGAATGGCTGAGGGGGAGGCAGGAGGGTGTGGCAGTTCCTCCGCATCAGGTGCCTATGGGACAGGCCGATTGTTCCTGGCTTGCATTCTTCCCGTTTCTGACTTCTCACCATCATAGATATCCTGGGGGGAGACAGGCAGAGGCTTATGATTGTAGCCATGGAACTAACAGTCGAAGTGATCAACCAACTGGCGGACCACCACATGGGGCTTTTAAGCTGGCTGCCACAATTAGAGTGAGTCAGGGCCTCGCTGATGTGACACATTCAAAATGGTCACCGGAGCAGTTATCGATTGGCTCACAGGGCGGCCATGGGCCTTTGCGCCAAGTGCGATGAGACAGCCAGACCGTTCAGCAGATAAAAGTTACTATCAGCGGGTCATTTATGCAGGAACCGCTCTATTTTCTCTGTCACTGCAGGAATTCAAAGTGCCAAGCCAGGTATGGGGGCACCAGCCCTAGCCGGAGGGAGAGGAACGGTGGCTGTCCAAGTGCTTGACTTGATGTCTGTCATGAACAGAACTCATCTCTCCCTGTTAGCGGTTAGTTTAACAGGCCCAATTAGTATTACGAGTGCCAATTTAAGGTGACGGACCATATTAATAAGCCTCTGACAGCCGGAATGGGAGAGCTAAGCTCTCAAAAGACAAACTCCTCAGCTGGAGGCACGGCAAATGGCTGGACCAAAGCACATAGCCACCCTCTACCCAGGTGATAATGACAGCTGTCAACTGGGGAGGAACTCACTGTAGACGAATTTAGCAACGTGAACAATTCATCCTCAGGGAAATTGATAACTGGAGAGCCTTTCAGGATGGGAGAGAAGGCACACGTCCTTTTATGCTAAGGCCTGAGTCAAAGAGGGGGTATGGAGGCAGAGGGACAACTTTTATTATTTCAGACTCAGTCCTGATTGGCTAAAGGCAGTGTTATCCCATTCTTGGAGGCTAGCTCCACACATTATGGAGAAGGTTCCCCTCGCACATATGTGCTAGTCGTTCCCGATTCTAGGGGGTGGTGCTCATCTCCGTTTCAAAGCCGAAGAGCCAGCGCTGTCCTAAGATGTCTCCGTGGTCATGTGGCCAGCATGACTAAATGCCAAAAGCACATATAACCCTGTTACCTTCCCACCAAAGGTAGTCCCTATTTTTCTACTTCCATTTTTTATGTGCTTTCGAACTGCTAGGTAGGCAGAAGCTGGGACAAGTAACGGGAGCTCACCCCGTTAAACGGCACTAAGGATTTGAACTGCTGAACTGCCAACCTTTCAATCAACAAGCTCAGCATCTTAGCCACTGAGCCACCGCATCCCTAGCCATTTTAGTATAAGCATGACTAAATGTAAGCCAGTTAAGATATTGCAACTGCCTGGAGGATAGGGGGCAGGCACAAAACGAAGAAACCCATTAAGTGACCTGGGGAAAAAATTGTACAATTAAGTAAACATCTGAGAAGCTACATTTGGCAGATGAAGAAAATGAAATCTTAATGTAAACGTAATAATGACTATAGCATGGTAATAGACTACAGGTATTTTTAACTATAGAATCTTTTGCTATCATTTTATATATAGAAAATCACATTGATGTACAGTGTAAGACCTAAAATGCATTCGGTAAAAATAATCTGAGAAAGGAAACTTTTCAAATAACAGATAACTCCATGGACAAAAGATACTAATTGCATAAACTGAACCCTAAATGGCCCTCTTGGTCATTTCATTGAGAAGAGAAAAGGTTTCTTCTTATCAATGCCAGGAGGAACCCAAGTCACTTTGTTCTGAGAACTTGTCCCAGGTTGAATCTCCTTCATGTGGAGTCTCTGAGCAAATTCTAAAGACCCAAATGTTGGGATATGTCTCTATATTCTGAGCATATAAAGTGTACAGAAAACTCAAACCAAATCCTTGTATAGGACAGTGATGGCGAACCTTTTTGGCATGGAAACATTGCGTGCGTGTTCGTCGGGGCCCCGCTCTGGAAAAGCCGAACTTCCAGGTTCTAGCGGGCATGCATGCCTGACAATCAATTGGCTGGGGCACATACACAGGCTGGTTTTCAGCACTGTCACGTGCACGAAGGACAGCTGATCATCGCACGCACATGCATACCAGAAACCCGGAAGACAAACAGACCCCATGTGTTGGGCGACATGGCTTCGTGTGCCACTTTGGCCACACGTGCCATAGGTTCTCCATCACACGTATAGGACATAATGACCCAAACTCAGATGGCTGTTCATTGTACTAGAAATATAAAACGTTTGTTTCTGGTTATCCCAGCATTGGCCATTTCTACTCCTTCAATGATGGGATTTAGGTTGATATTTAGGTGAGCTTTTAATTCCAGATAATATAAAGACTAATGACTAATAATCTTCCAGAAAGTTTCCTAAATGATAAATCTTCCCTATTTCATCTTTTTCACTTTTTTTTTTCTGGTAGCAAATTAAGGTCAGATTATATACTTGATAAAAAGTAAAGTTGAATTTAATCATTCATTATAAAAAGTTAACTTACTGCCTCCAGTGAAGGATCAAAACAAAGATTATTATACCATATTTTGGAGTATAAGACACACCTTTTTCCTCCCTAAAAGAGGCTGAAAAATTGGGTGCGTCTTATACTCTGAATGTAGCTTTTTTCGAAGCTTTTTTTTCAGCCCTAACTAGGTGCTAAAGATCTTCCCAGCTCTTACTTGCAGGCTCTTTCATTGTTACTCTCTGCAAAGAATGTTTTTCCAGCCCTAAGTCTTGGCAGACTTTTCTTCATTGCTCTACTTGCTCTGAATAAGTTTCTTTCCAGCCCTAATGAGGTGCTAACGATGTTCCCAGCTCTTACCAGCTTGCAAGCTCTTTCATTGTTACTCTCTCCGAATAAAGTTTTTTTAAAGCCCTAACCAGGGGATAAAATAATGTGCTGAAGGTGACCAGACTAAGGATGCTAGCACATGAATACCTGGTAGGCAGATTTTTTCCCCCTATTTTGCTCCCCAAAAACTAATGTGCATCTTATACTCCGGTGCATCGTATACTCTGAAAAATATGGTAATTATAGACTGGGGATGCCTGTCTTTAAATCATTATATGCTTCTGTTTTCAATATGCAAATAGTACTTCAGGGAAAGGCTTGGCACTATATCATTAGATCATTCTTTCTTTAGGTCATGACCAATATTTCTGGATTAGATTTCCAAATTTTCAAAGCAGCTGCTTTGCTCTGCTTATTTTGATGGCATATATATATATCCTAGTTCATTTACTCAGGTGGTTAAGGCACTAGGCTAAAAGCTGCGATTCAGTGAGTTCTAGTATACCTTCTGCATGAAAACCAACTGGGTTACTTTGAGCCAGAGATGGCATTCAGCAGGTTCTGACCAGTTCTGGAGAACCGGTAGCAGAAATTTTGAGTAGTTTGGAGAACCGGTAAATACCACCTTTGAATGTCCCCGCCCCCTTCTATTCTCTGCCTCCCAAGTCCCAGCTGATCGGGAGGAAATGGGGATTTTGCAGTAACCTTCCCTTGGAGTAGGGTGGGAATGGAGATTTTTCAGTATCCTTCCCCTGCTATGCCCACCAAGCCAAGCCATGCCACATCCACCAAGAACTGGTAGTAAAAAAATTGAACCCCACTACTGGGAGGCTGGATATTACGCACAGAATTCCAGCTGTGGATATATTATAGGTTTGTATAAGGGCATTAAAGGTAGTCCTTGTACAGTTGATTTAGTAACCATTCAAAGTTATAATGGCACTGAAAAAAGTGACTTATGACCATTTTTCACACTTAGGACCTTTGCAGCATCCTCATGATCACATGATTTACAGTACATTCAACTGACTCACATTTATAACAGTTGCAGTGTCCCAGTCATCTAATCTCCTTTTGTGACCTTCTGACAAGCAAAGTCAATGTGGAAATCAAATTCACTTAACCACCATGTTACTAACTTAACAACTGCAGTGATTCACTTAACAAATGTGGGGAGAAAAGTTGTAAAATGTAGCTCACTTAAGTCATATAACAAATTTCTCACTTAACATAAATTTTGGGCTCAATTGTGGTCGTACGTTGAGAGCTACCTGTACAAAGCTAACAGTTTTATTTTCAACCCCTTTCCCCTGATGCCTGGAATTGCCTTTTTGCAGCCACTGAACAATTGTGTTGATGTCTTCACTGCGCTTTTTTTTGTCCATTAAATGGGGCTCAAATGACATCAATGGATGGGTAGGACAGTTGAGGGGGGACAGTTACCCCAATGTGTATCCATTTACACTTGTTACTACTTACCATATTTTTTGGAGTATATGACACACCTTTTTCCTACCTAAAAGAGGCTGAAAATTTGGGTGCGTCTTATACTCTGAATGTAGCTTTTTCTGAAGCTTTTTTTCAGCCCTAATGAGGTGCTAATGATTTTCCCGGCTCTTACCTGCTTGCAGGCTTTTTTATTGTTACTCTCTCCGAAGAATGTTTTTCCAGCCCTAAGTCTTTGCAGGTTTTTTTCATTGCTAAGGTTTTTTTCAGCCTTAACCAGGGGATAAAATAATGTGCTGAAAATGATTGCACTAAGGACCCTTGCCAGATGAATATCTGGTAGGCAGATTCCCCCCCCCCCATTTTCCTCTCCAAAAACTAAGATGTGTCTTATACTCCGGTGCGTCTTATACTCCGAAAAATACGTTAACTGCTTCTATCTTTACAAAAAAGCACTTAGCAAGAACAGACATCTGAATTTCTAAGTTGATAAATGTAATTACAATTTACAAATGGTCAGTTTTCAGAGAATGTTTGTAATTCAGGGTTGAACTGTGGGGTCTTTGGTGCTCTCTGAGCTTGGTTGTTTTCTTGCAGATTTTTCATTTCCAGATGAGTTCCCCCCCTCCCTTCCACACCCACCAGTTAGAAGTCCTAATAACAGTAGTAATTGCTCCTGCTCCTTTTCTTCTTTTGCGGGGAGTGGGTGGGTCATAATTTGTTTGCTTCTAGATAACCACTCCCCAAACGTCTTGCTCATGTAGATATACTCTGACCGACAGAGTGTATAGACAGTTTTCCACAACTTCGGCTAAAGTTTCTAGAGTTTGTCAAAAACTTTTGGGGCTTGGGTTCCTTGACAACTCACACTCCTTGAAAATAAGTAATAAAATGAACAGTTTCTGTACTTTGACATTTTAAAAAAGAGCTTCAGCTATAATTCACTGCATCAGTCATATCAATCATAATAGGAGTATTTTGTGAATAACAGCCATAATGTACTGGGGCATAGTTGTAGTAATTATTATTCTTCCAAGTTGAATTTCTTATTACATGTGCATCTTCTGGTTCACTATCTAGGGCTGATTTTGCAAGGAAGATATAAAAAAATGGAGTATGTTTCTGACTACACAATCCTTTCCCATCAGACCTGATTATATTAAAAAGAAAAAGAACTGCAGTTTATAACTTTGTTTTGTGATCTATTCTCATTCTTAGACTATTTCTAATCCATAATGCA
>JANHGD010358203.1:0-10236 GCA_027560375.1 Imantodes cenchoa
GCCAGTTCTCTGAACTACTCAAAATTTCCGCTACCGGTTCTCCAGAACCTGTCGGAACCTGCTGGATTTCATCCCTGTGGGTAAGTATTCTTTCAGATAAGAGTGAACAATAGATGGATGGATAGGCGGACGGATGGATATAAAGGTAGTCCTCGATTTACAACCATTTTTTTAAATGACCGTCGAAAGTTACAACAGCACTGATAAAAGTGACCACAACTGATCCTCATATTTACAATTGTTGCAGCATCCCCATGTGATCAAATTTCAGGCACTTAGCAACCTGCACATGCTTACAGCATTCTGGAATCACCTGATTGCCATTTCCAACCTTCCCAGCCTGCTTTCTACAAGCAAAATCAATGAGGGAAGCCAGATTTGCTTAATGACTGCATGATTCACTTAATGACTACATTGATTTGCTTAACAACTGGTCATGAAATTGGGCACAGCTCACTTAACCAACTTGCTTAGCAGTAGAAACTCTAGTCCTGATTGTGGTCATAAGTCAAGGACTACCTTATATGGACATTATTAATGAACTTTCGAGCTGCAAACTTTTGCTGATACAAACAGATCTGTCTGCACCCAGAAGTCGGGAAAAGATGGGCAGGTTTGTTTGTATTGGCAAAATATGTGGTGCACTGGAAACAAGCTTCCTCTCACCTTCTCCTACCCCTGGGACCCTCTAGGGTGGAGTTGTGAACAGGTAGATCTCACCCCACATAAGTAGCAGTATTGCAGCAAAACCTCATGGGTCCAGTGAAGCCTGAGTGGCAGTGGGGAAAAGTGTGAAAGGAAGTTGGGAGAAGGCAGGTGTAATGAGAGTTGTGTTGGGAGAAGACAGGTGTAATGGAAGTTATTTATTTGTTTGTTTCTTTGTAAATGTTATTGGCTTCCCTTCTTACCTCAAGGTAACTTTGGAAGGCTTACAATCATAAAAGATAAAAACTACATAAATTAAAAACATAAGTTAGTACAGAAAGTCAACTACTACAGTGCAATTAAAAGATGAGGGCAGGTGTAGGATGGGGGAGAAGGTAGGTTGTGGTGTTAATAGATCAAACTACCTGCACTGTGCTGCTTCCCCATTGGGGCCCCAAACTAACTGACAGAGCTTAGACTCTTACGAAAAGTCAGGAGGGTTTGGGTCGACCTCTCTCTGGGAGGCAAGATGTTCCAGAGGGCAGATTCAACAGCAGAGAAAGCCTTTTCCTGGTCCCCACCAGCTGGAATACTTGGGCCAATGGAGCTGACAGCATGCATCCTCTGCCAGCACAGGTGGTGGTGGTGGAGGGAATCCCAGTGGTGATCACTAATACCTTGAATTACACCTGGAATCAGACTGGCATGCATGGAAATCCTTGTTTATTACTTATTGTGTAAAAACTTACTTCTTGTACACTATCCAGAGTCACCTTGTTTAAGATGGGCAGCCATGTAAATCTATACATTGGATGGATGGATGGATGGATGGATGGATGGATGGATAGATGGATGGATAGATAGATAGATAGATAGATAGATAGATAGATAGATAGATAGATAGATAGATAGATAGAACCGGTAGATAAACATTATTATATTTTGGATGCGACGGCTAGTAGAAAATGTGGTGGCCTGTGCTGTGGTTGTTGTATCTCGGTATACTTGGATGATCCTGTTACCTCTGGAGCTGCACTTGCTGCTGATTGGCTTCTGTATGCAACCCAAGGTGCTGGTTGTAACCTGTGAGGTGCTACATTGTTCTGGAACAGGTTATCAAAAAGCCTGTCTTCTATGGGATCATTGGTGGTCTCTGAGTTTGGTGTTTGCTTGCAGAGTTTTCATTACCCAACTAGGTAATTTCATCAGTACAAGTGAGTGTGGGGTTTGCTCTTACAGTGGTCTGCTCTGCCATTTTGGGTGGTGGTTTTCTTGGTAATTTCTTGATTAGGGTATTGTTTTCTATTTGATTGCCTGGTGACAGTTCCTGCTTCCATTATATCAGGTTTTGACAGCAGGAGAGTTGTATTCTCCAAAGAGGGTGGAGCTAGCATCTAGACATGGGTTGTCCTCTTCCGTTCATCCAATAGGACTCTTTTAAGCTGTTTATTCCTGCCTGTGTGCCAGGATCCTGTGTGCCAACTTTACTCAGTCCTCAGACAAGGACGCTAGCTTCCCTCTATCGAGAAAGTGCTGTTTCCAGTTTGCTGTTTTTCTCTTCTCTTCTCAACAAACTGTGAGTTGCCAGCTGATCCCCTCTCCACTGGGATCGCTGTTTCTTAGCAGCTCAGAGCCTCAGCTCGAGCTGTTTTTGCAGTCCATTTGCACGCGGTGTGTGTATATGGCTAGCCTTGCGGGTCTGGAGCAGAGAGGGACATTGCCCAGCCTGAGCAGCCGCAGTCTTAAATTGACCATTCGGCCACCGGAGTCTAGTGCGCCTCAAGCGAATTGGCTGGGAAGCAGGCAAAACCGTTTTTTCTTGAGCTGGAGCTCGGGCTCACCTCCTTGCCTCGCTCCCAGGCGCTTCGGTGCCATTTTGAATGTTGATTGCCCTGCTGCGCTGCCGCCTCGTGAAGCGGAGTGCCTAAGTGTTTGCCTAGCAGTTCAGGGCTCTTGTGCCTGGTGCTTTGTTGGATCATCCCTGGTCTTATTTTTCCTTCTCCGCCTAGGGCAGTTATCTCTGGCTTGCAGACTGGATTTCTCAGTAGGGCCAGTCACGTCCTATGCCATTTTGGGAGTTCTACCCTAATTTGCCTTCAGGGGGAGGAGCCAGGGCACCATTTTGTTTTGCCTCCTCGTAGCCTGTGGGCTTTTCTTTGTGTCTGGCAGCCATTTTTGCCGGACCTCATGGCAACAGGCGTTTTTTGTCTGGGATCCTTGGCCTAGGTCCTTTTAGGGCCAATTCTGCCCCTCTTTTTGCCTCCCTGGTATCCTGCCTTCAGAGGATTAACTCAACCAGCATTATTAATTAAGAATAATAAATTAAAATAATAATAATAATAACAAAACTAGAGCCAATATATACAAACCACTGAATAACATTAACATCTTTCTATTAACAGATACTCAGGGGAGGTCTTTCTCTCTCTCTGACTTGATACCACTATGAGCTCTCAGGCAGACAAGGCTGATAAGGCCAAAAAGGCTGGCAAACAGTCCAGAAAATCAAAGAACACCTCTTGGCCTGAGGCCAATCCAGGCAAATCTGGTCAATCCAGTTCCCATAAGGATTCCAACAGTCAACATTCTCAGACTAGGGGATCCAAGGCCGCTGAGCATGATGAACGTAGCAGAAACAGGGCACTAGAAAAGCTGTGCGCCCAGTCAGGCAAATCTCCTGATCCACAACCTAATAGCGATGATCCTCCATCTCTGACTCCCATCTCGGGGTTGCCATCTGACCAGCTGTTAGATGTTGAACTGTTAGATCAGCATCAAATCCAGGTGGCACCTTCTGAGGTCTGGGGGATGCCGGCGGAGTCTACAGTAACCCAGCAGGTGCCTCTTCCAGGGCAGAACCATCTGCCACTTTCACTCCAACCACAGCTAGTTTATGTGACCCTGACCAACCTCGGCCTTCTGGTCAACAAGGGCCTGCAATGTCAGCTGAAATGCAGGCAGTGATTTCAGCTGCTATTAGTAAGGGCATTGCTGAAGGTATGCAACAATTAGGGAGGTCTTCCTCAGTATATTCCAAATGACCTCGTCATTTGGGTGAGGATCAGGAAGGGTTTGCTAGTGCCAGAGCCTCTGTCTATGTGGCCTCGGAGCACTCCACCAGTTCACGCTCAGATTTGTCAGAGGAAGAGGGTCACTTTGGCCTTGATTTATCTGAGGATAAAGGTATGATGGCTGACCCTCTCCAGGTATCGGCTCTCTTCCAACCAGCGCTGTTTAAATCTCTTCTGTTCAAGGACAAGGCTGCTGCCAACCTCAATCCTCCTCCAACCTCCATTAATGTTCTATGCTTCATTACTGATCTGTTATTTGTAGACCTGTTATTTGTTGTTCCATCCCCTCCTCTCTTCCTGAATGCTGTTCGCTGTCAATGGCCGCCCCTGCTTCATGTCCCATTCCATCGTCACTGGACAAGAGGTTCTTCAACGTACAGCAGGAATTGGCGGCATCTCTTCAATTACCATCTGTAGATGCTCCCATCGCGGCCATTCATTCATCCACTATCATGCCAGGTGAACCAGAGGAGCTCCTGAAGCCTGAGGATAGGAGGACTGAGTAAGCACTTCTGAAGACTCATCAGGCGGCTGCCTGAGTGGTTCGTGCTTCAACAACAGTATCGTTTTTCTCCCAGATCACAAGATCAGTATGGGGGCAGGCAACGACAGGGCCCAGACAGATCTAGCAAGGGCAGACCATTCAAGCGGCCATTTCGTGGGGGAGGTGGTCGTAACTTCAGACGTTCCAAGTGTGGCCACGTCTGACCCTCCCATCAGTGGCTGGTTGGCCCTATATGCTGACAGGTGGGAGGAGACCACATCAGATGCCTGGGTCCGGGAGACCATTCAATCTGGTCTCTCCATTGAATTTCTTTCTACTCTCCTGACGTTTTTCCTTTGTTACCCTGTGTTGAACAACCCCGTCAAGTGGGCCCTCATAAATTTGGCCATTGCACACCTTCTGGACATTCAGGCCATCCAGAGGGTGCGTGTAGATCAAACAGGGCAGGGGTACTACTCCATTCTTTTTGTAGTCCCAGAATCCTCGGGACGGTGGAGAGCTATTTTGGATCTCAAACGCCTCATTCGCTACAGGTGGTTTAAGATGCACTCGTTGGCGACTATACTTGGTAGCATCCAAAGGGGAGACTTCTTTGCCTTGATAGACCTTACGGAATTGTACCTGCAGATTCCGATTTTGCCTTTGCATCGATAATACCTCAGATTCTGCTATGCAGGAGTGTACTTCCAATATACTGCTCTTCCGTTTGGTCTATCCTCGGCTCCAAGGGCCTTCACCAAGGTCCTGTCAATTGTGGCAGCACACCTCAGAGGTATTCCCATACGTATCCAGTGCTACCTTGATGACATATTAATTCAGGCTCTGTCCAGACACCAGGCAGTACGGGACATCCAGGCGACCATGTCCACCCTACGGCGTCTCGGGTTTTCCGTTAATTGGGGGAAAAGCCAACTTTCTTCCCTTACTCACTTGACCCACCTAGGGGCCATTGTCGATTCTCTGGAGTGTAGGGTGTACCTTTCCCAGGAGTGGTGGGACAGTATAAAAAACCTGATCTCTGTAATTAGGCCTCAATATAGGGTTCCCCTGAACTCTCTGTCTACGCTCCTGGGTAAAATGATCTTGTGCATATCAATTATTCCCCTGGCATACCTCCACTCCAGAGACCTTCAATTGTTTCTTCTTCCATTTCAGGGGTCAGCTCATGCTTCTTCAGCAGTGAGGATTCCCCTTCCGTCGGAGGTGCGTCGATCCCTCCTCTGGTGGACCTCGGATGCCCTATCCAAAGGGTGTCTTTTCCACGAGCCAGAGAGACTTGTAGTCATCATGGATGCTAGTCTGTCAGGTTGGCAGGGCCCACTCACAGGCCACCATGGTTCACGGTTGCTGGACCAAAGGGTCACAATATCAACAGGTTGGAGCTGCGAGGTGTCTGCCTGGCCCTGAAGCAACTACATCATTTGACATCGGGCAGATACATCTTGATGTTCACGGACAACGTAAGCAAAAAAGCTCACGTCAACAGACAGGGGGGCACAAAATCTCGTTCCCTCAGGAGACTGGGCCTGTGGGCAGAACGTCACCTGTTGTCCATCTCGGCTGCACATATCTCTGGGGAGTCCAACATTCAAGCGGACTGGCTCAGTTGGTCAACAATCGACCATACAGAGTGGCATCTGCATCCAGATATCTTTCTCGAGCTGATGAGTCATTTCGGTTTCCCACAGGTCGACCTATTCACCATCCCGGAGAACGCCCACTTCTGAGATTCTTTTTGAGGTACAAGACTCAGGGCGCAGAGGGGATGAACGCCCTTCTCTTCAACTGGCCTTCCAGCCTCATCTATGCCTTTCCTCCTCTCCCTCTACTGGCCAAAGTCATCACCAAGATCCTGGAAGAGAGAGTGGAGGTTCTGCTCCTGGCCCCTCATTGGCCCAGGAGAGCTTGATTTGCGGACAATGTCCCTGTCAGTATCACAGCCCTGGCAGATACCTGTCACTGACTGTGCTCAGCCAGAGGGCGCTGGTCCACCCGGATCCCCGGTGATACCGTCTGACCGCTTGGCACTTGAGCGGTGCGCCCTGAGACGCCAGAACATCTCCACCAGAGCCATCAAAACCATCCAGGCATCCAGGCGACCTTCCACCGAACACATCTATACCTGGAAGGCTTTCTGTGCATGGTGCGCAAAAAAGGGCTGTTCACCCATGCAAGTAAACATAGGCTACATCACTGATTTTCTGCAAGCAGGCCTGGACAAGGGGCTCTCCCCAAATACCATCTGGCGGCAGGTGGCAGCCTTATCCTCTGTGTTATCCTGTGGCTCCCTGGAGTCATTGGCTCAACACCCCACGATAAGGAGATTTAGCCATGGGGCCACCACGTCCACAGGGCTCTGCAAATTTATATTCAACGCACTGCTCCTATCTATAAAATGGAATCCCTATTCGTTTCCTTCTTGCCATCCACGAAGGGACACAAGGTAACTCCCTCTACAATTGGGCATTGGCTGAGAGGCGCCATTGCTAAGGCATACGATATGCTGTCTCGTCTCCATCCCTCCCAAATGATGGCGTATTCTACGCACAGCGCTGCAATGATGGCGACCTGGGAGACTCAAGCCTCCATCGAGGAGGTCTGTAGAGTGGTCACTTGGGCTTTGCCATCGCCCTTCATATGACACTATAAAATTGACGCCTTTGCCTCGGTGGATACGGCTTTTGGTCACAGGGTGCTCCAGAGGGTGCATTTACAGTGAAGTCTCCGGAACCAGGACCAGCCCACCCTCGGACATTCGACTTTGGTATGTCCCATGTCTAGATGCTAGCTCCACCCTCTGTGGAGAAGGGGCGTTGGTCTTACCTGATACGCTTCTTCTCATAGGGTGGAGATAGCATCTAGCCCCGCCCTGGCTCTTACTGGTCCTGGCTCATGCCTGTGTTTTTCATGAACTGATCTTTCCTTTCGTACCACCGTTAGAGGAGTACCTACCTGTAAGCAGCATCACATGTTGAGTCGGTCTTCTGTCTTCATAAAGCTGGGGGTCCTGGCACGCAGGCAGGAATAAACAGCTTAAAAGACTCAGTCCTATTGGATGAACGGACGAGGACCACCCAAGTCTAAATGCTATCTCCACCCCACGAGAAGGAGCGTATCAGGTAAGACCAATGCCCCTTTTGGTTTTTTTGTTTCCTTCCTCACTTTTTTATTGTCTCTAGGAAATTCTTTGTGGTACAGGAGAGAAGTAACTTCCGTTCATATATTTATTAATAATAGAGAAAATTGGTTAATAGTAGCTGATATTTTTATTTTTCATTTTCAAAATATATCATACTGCTTTTGACTTTTTTTTTCCAGGTACGAGTACTCTTTATATTAACAATCATACTTCAAGTTGCTTTGCTGCTTATTTTCCGGTTTCGAGCAAAACCTAAATTTAAAAGTAAGAGCAGTTATGTTGATCCTTTTTCCTTTCGTCCCCTATCCGTTTCATTTTTCTTCTTTCAGACCTAATGGCATGTTGAAAAAAATTATGGAAGAAGGTCTCAGTTCTTTTGGCAATGCTGTTAGAGTGAGCTCTAGGGCTTAGATCTTTTGAAATAAGTAATTTCAGTGATTGTCCAGATTAAGTCTCTGAAGACTGAACAGAATGAACCTGATGTTACTATAATGGGAAAAACTAGTAAAAAGAAAGAACTAGCCGAGTAACAGGCCAGATTCAACTGGAGGTTGCAGAGAAAAATATTACAGAGAAAAATTCACAGTGCCTCCTACTCAGAGAGATAGTTGACCCGCTACTCTGGTTATTTATTTATTTATTTATTTATTTATTCATTCATTTATTCATTCATTCATTCATTCATTCATTCATTCATTCATTCATTCATAGATTTATATACCGCCCTTCTCCTTGCGGACTCAGGGCGGTTTACAGGCATTTAAAAGTCATAAAATATCCAAAAATAATAATAAAATTTAAACTTTGAAATAATTAGATATCATAACATAATTAGATATATTCAATATATAATAGTGTCTTTGAATCTTTATCCGGAAAACGATGAATCACATTTTAAAGCTTCATCCACAACATGTGAATATTCATCGATGTAAGGATTTTAAGAAAACACTCTCCCTTGGTGATGATTTCAGCCAATTAAATGCATTGAACTGTTGTGGCCTAGTCCTTCCAAGAAATTTTATTTTAACATTCAGATAAATAGATAACTCGTCATCAGGACAATATAACTCATGGCAAATGTCATCCTGTTTTCTGCAACTGCTTATTTACAGTCTTTTGATTCCCCTTCCCTCCTATGGAGTGATTTCAGTCACTTTCTCCAATCTCTGGGTTCTTATTCATTAAGCACTGAAAACAAAGTAAGAAAGAGGTTCTTACAAAGCCTCCCATTCTTGTTTAGTTCTTCCTCTATTGCAAGAAGTCGATTGTACTTGACTATCCTCTCTCCACGGGAAAGACCTCCCAGTTTGATGAATTTGGTTCCCAGTCCAACAGCCTAAGACAAATAAATTCCTTTTTTTTAAAAAAAACCCATAGCTGAAAACTTTGGTAGTTTATTCTGACTAACCTAATTTGGTGATTAAATACAGGCTTTAATTACAGTCGTATATATTTCAACCCTACATGAAAGCTCATAATAGGAGAGCTGAATTTGTAACTGCCAGTACCAATATTATTCTGTGTGATCAATGTTTTATTTAAAAATATATATTTCATATATATTTTATCTATTGCTTTCTTTTTCTCTCTCTCTACTGCATTTATGTGTGTGTGTTTTGTTCTTATTGTGTTTTTCCTTTCACGATTTAATTGTATTAAAGGATTTTTAAAAATATTAATAAAAGATTTGCGTATTTGTTTCTTAAAGCAGCAAAAATCTCAGTTGAATTGTGAGCTGCAGTTTAATCCTTAAACTCATATAACTCTTAAATTGCAACATTTAGAGTAAATCTGATAAGCATAATGAGCTAAAACCTGGCTTCTAGTAGATCATTTACCTGTTTCTTACATATAAGGAGAAGTTATCAACTAACTATCAGGAGGACACAAAACAAGGGGTGAAAAAAAAAGGTTGCAACTTAGTCTGAATATTACTAGGCTGTCCAGTTTTGAGGAGAAAATAATTTAGGTATTTCAAACAGAGCAGTCAGCATTGGTGTAGTAAGGAGAAGAGATAGGAAGCTGAAGCAGATGTAAAGGAATCCAAGATTACTACATTATTGAAAAGAAGGGGAGTAGGAGGGACCTGGGAGATTGCAGGAGGTGGAAGAGAATAAATGAAGGACTGGTGAAAGAAATTTAACACATTGAGTAAATCATCATTTCAAGTGACATCCTCTATGTAATGATACTTTAATACAAAAAAATCAACTGGAGTCCATTAAGACAAGGAAATGTCTTGTTACTGCCCTATGTTTGAATAATTTACTCAATTTTTCCTTAAAAATGTCAGCAAGTGACAGTATTTGCTGTTTGCTTCTCTTGCCTACTCTGCTGTTTTGCCCTTGAATGTTCAAAGATTACCTCGCTTTAAAAGGCAACTTTCTTCAAAAAGCCAATTTCCTCAAAGGTTATATGTCTCTTCACTAGATAAACATTTCTCCTAGGAAGCAGCTCAAGATAAAAAGCTTTGGGCAATTGTGGAACTTTTATTACATACCAAATCTGCAAGGCTATCATCAGAAGATTCTCCATCTGGACTTCCTAAGATGGAAAGGTGCCTCCAACCTGTATTGAATGCAAGGGCTTTTAATTTCATAAAACATCTATAGTTTGCAAATCACTGTCTTAATTGTAAAATTACTGGAAAGTCTTATGGCAGTGATGGTTAACCTTTTTTTCCTCGGGTGCTAAAAGTATGCACGCGCATGTGATTGCCTGCCCGTGCATGGCCACATCCATAATGCAATGCCCCCTGCATGCCCCGCCCCCGTGCATGCACGGATTACCTCCTCCACATTCCCCCGCTCCCCTGCACATGCATGTGTGGACCCCCCCCCCCCTATTTTGGGCCTAGCAGGCCTCCTTGAAAT
>JANHGD010360815.1:0-10225 GCA_027560375.1 Imantodes cenchoa
CCAGCCAATGAGGGACCGAGTCTGCAGAATATTAATCTGGGCACCATCTTAGATACCCAGATCTGACGAGAACGACAAGCAGATCCTACGTGGTTCCCAATTAGAAAAACAAATAAGAAAATAGTAACCCTTCCTGGCCGGAAAAACCAAAGGTAGAATCAAGAAAGGAAGACGCACTTGAAAATGCAAACAAGAACCATTTTATTGAAGAAAGAACAAGGAAGAAGAAAAACTGAAGCAAAAGCCGTAAAGGCAACCCAAACAATCCCCAGCCTCAGAGAACTGTCATTAATGAAGTAAAATCCAACCAACAGGACCCTAATGGGAGGGACTGAATGATGGCTCCTCCCACTGAGAAGAGGCGTATCATGATAAGTACAACGCCCCTTCTCCATCGTGGGAGGAGCCATCATTCAGGAATGGAACTTACCAAAGCCTTAAAGTCCCGTGGGAGGGTCTAAAATATCTTGAGGATCATAAAGAGCGTGTTGCAATACCCTTCGCCCAAAGTCCGACTCCGCCAGAGTAAAGTTCTCAACCCTGTAATGACGGATGAAGGGTGATGATGAAGACCATGTTGCAGCCCTACAAATCTCCAACAGCGATGCCCGGGAAGCCCAGGCCGCTGAAGTAGCCGCGCTGCATGTAGAATGCGCGCAAATCTTGGAAGGACGAGGCAAAGAAGAGAGATCATACGCTTTGGAAATCGTTGCCCTGATCCAGCTGCTGATGGTAGTAGCTGAGACCTTATGACCCAAGGAGTGATGTAAAAAGGCCACAAGCAGGGCCTCTGAACGCCGAAACTCCCGAGTACGATCCAAGTAAATCTGGAGGGCACGCCGGACATCCAAGGTATGCCACAGTCGCTCAGAAGCATCCGCCGGATTCGTGAAAAACGAAGGCAGAACCAACTCTTGGGAGCGATGAAATATCGAGTTGACCTTGGGAAGAAACGATGGATCGAGCCTCAATACCACCCTGTCCTCGTGAAAAACACACAGATCCTTATGTACCGAGAGGGCCGACAACTCGGATACACTCCTGGCTGATGTGATCGCCAGAAGAAAAGCTACTTTATAAGATAGCGAAGCGGTGTTGAGGACAGAGGTTCATAAGGGGAACCCGTAAGGGATTGCAACACCCTGGTCAAATCCCAGGTAGGGAAACGATGAACCACCGGAGGTCTGATGTTAGAAGCCCCCCAGAGGAAATGACGAATCGCCGGAAGCTGGCCCAAGGAAGAGGCCTGAGGACAGGACAGGACAGAGGAGAGGGCTGCGACCTGCCTGCGCAACGTATTCAGGGACAGGCCCATGTCCAGACCCTTGCGGAGAAACCGGAGGAGACGAGACAACGGAATATGATTAGGATCCAGGCCCTCTGAAGAACACCAGACGCAGAACGCCTTCCAGGTGGCTGCATAAATCCGCTGGGTTAAAGGGCGTCGGGCAGTCTGCATTACCAGAATCATGTCATCGTCAAAACCTTGCACCTCTAGGGCTCGCCGCTCAAACACCAGGTGGTCAGTTGGTACCACTGAGGATCCGGGTGGACCAACTGCCCCTGGCAAAGAACCCCGTCTATCAGCAGAAGACGCCATGGTGGAGAGATAGACAGGGCCCAGAGGTCGGCAAACCAAGCCCTCTGGGGCCAATGCGGAGCCAACAGCACCACCTCCACTCGGAAGAGGAGAATCCGCCTGATGACTTGAGGAAGGATTGGTAATGGAGGAAATGCATACAGCAGACCGGTTGGCCACCGTGCTCGGAGAGCATCCACTCCTGCCGCCCCCGGGGAAGGAAACCAGGATAAGAAATGGGGCAACTGCATGTTGTCGGGAGTCGCAAATAGATCCACCTGAAAACGGCCGAACCGTTTGGACAACTCCCGAAAGATGGACGGATGGAGCTGCCACTCCAACTGATCCACCTGCTGCCTGCTGAGCCAATCCGCCTGCGTGTTCTCCACTCCCGATATGTGGTCCGCTGAGATGGAAAGCAGAGTTCTCTCCGACCATAGGCCCAGGCGTAACGCTTCCGCCATCAAAGCCTTGGACCTGGTCCCCCCTTGGCGATTGACGTGAGCCTTCATGGTGGTATTGTCCGTTAGGATAAGGACATGACTGCTCAACACCAAGTCCCGGAAAGCTCTGAGGGCCAAGGACACTGCCTGCAACTCCAACCAATTGATAGATGCAGAGGCTTCCGAGGGAGACCAGCGACCCTGGGCCATGTGACCCTGGGCATGGGCCCCCCAGCCGGAAAGGCTGGCATCCGTTGTCACCACCAGTCTCTCCGGCTCCAGGAAAAGACACCCCGGTGACATCCACCACGACTGGGACCGTCTGACCTCCGAGGAGATGGACACCCTGAGGTTGGAAGTTGCGAGACCAGATCGCTGAAAAGGAAAAAGGAACCACTGTAGCTGCCGAGAGTGCAGGCGAGCCCAAGGAACGATGGAAAAACAAGAGACCATCTTACCCAGTAATAATGACAACAAAGAGAGTTGGACCTTGTTAGATGAAAGGACTAGCTGCACCAGTGTCCTGATGCTGTCTCACCTCTCGGGAGAGAGAAAGACCCTGCACTCACGGGTGTTTACAATGGTTCCAAGATGGAGGATGGAGGTATCTGGGACAAGACTACTCTTGTCTAGATTGACGGAAAACCCTAATCCTTGAAGAGTATCAATAACGATACAGATATGAGAAGAAGCTAATTGATATGAAGGGGCTTGGATCAAAATATCATCGAGGTAGCATTGCACCCGAATAGGAATGCCCCTCAGATGGGCTGCTACCACCGCCAGAACCTTAGTAAAAATTCTGGGGGCCGATGACAGGCCGAATGGAAGGGCCCGGTACTGGAAGTGCCTACCTGCGTGGCAGAACCTGAGGTACTGCCTATGGTCCCGATGGATGGGGACGTGCAGGTAGGCTTCCGTAAGATCCAGTGACGCTAGGTAATCCCCTTGGTAAATGCATCCCAAGATGGTCTGGAGGGAATGCATTTTGAACCACCGATACTTTATGTGCAGGTTCAAACGTTTCAGGTCCAGGATTGGCCGCCAGCCCCCTGAAGACTTAGGGACTAGGAACAACAGGGAGTAAAACCCTTGACCCTGCTCCGACAAGGGGACTGTCTGGATCGCCCGAATATCCAGCAGATGCTGGATCGCAGCCTCCATGAGACAACGCTTGGAAGGGACTCTAGATACCTGGCAGAGTATGAACGAACTAGGAGGTAGGGAAATAAACTCGAGGCGGAGGCCCTCAGAAATAGTCTGGAGGACCCACTTATCCGAGGAGATGCGTTCCCATTCTTGGTAAAAAAGGGACAAACGACCTCCCACTGGGGATACTGGGGAATCTTTAATGGAACTTATGGTAGGGGCAGGGACCTCCTCCCCGACCTGACTTATGATAAGACCTCCCCCTAACAGACCTGTCTTGGGGCTGACGCTGACGAAACCCAGAGTGGGCCTGGGCTCGAAACCCAGACTGACCTGAATTAGAGAAGGCCTGGTCAGGGGCACGAAAGGGGCTCCTCGGGTATGGATTGGGCCTGGAAAACCCCTTACGGGACAAGGAGGGCAGGATGTTCTTTTTGTCTTTCGACTCGATGAGGATGGGCTCTAGAGAAGCTCCAAAAAGCGAAGGAGCCTGGTATGGAGCCTACGCCAGACGCCACTTGTGTCGATGGTCTACTTGCCATTGACAAAGCCAGTTAAGCCGGCGAACTGCGACTGTCGCCCCCATTGCCTTAGCTGCAAACCTGGAAGAGTGTAGTGCAGCGTCCGCCACAAATTGGGAGCATGCAAACACTTTGTTGAGCTCCTGGTGAGTCTGGAGGTCGTCCGCTGGGATCTTGTCTTGCACCATACGTAGCCAAAGCAGGGCTGCCTGGGAAAAGAAGGAAGCAGAGGAAGATGCCCGAATGGACCACGCGTTAGTCTGATGAGCCTTGACCAGCGTTTGTTCGGAGCGCTTGTCCTCCGGACACAGCATTTCATCGGACGTGCCGGGCATGGTGGTATTCGAGTGAAGACCCAACACTGGTGCATCCACCGCGGGAACCTCCAACAGAGAAGCGAGTTCCGGAGCCACATTAAAATGTCTCTTGTCCACCGCAGTGGGTGCAGGACCAGCAGCCGGGGTCTTCCACTGTCTGCTGATGTTGTCCAGGAACAAAGGAGGCACAGGCACCAAATCCACTGTCGGAACAAATTCTGCGAAGATGGGATCCAATTGTGTGGAAGGCTTGGCCGGGGCCATTGGTCCAGGTGGAAGTTCAGCTAAGGCTCCCACCTTATGGAGAAGAGACTTGAAAAGGGCTGGAGGAAAGAGCCCCGCAGGCAGTTGCTCCCCCAGATCTTCGTCATCCTCGGACGAAGCGTCCTGATTGAGAGCATTCAAAGGGCCATGGTCCTCCCGAACAGGACCTTCCGGTCTGGCCTCCTGCACTGGCAAGGCCCTGCCACCCTGGGGAACCAGAACCGCTACAACCGGTGGGCTTGGTGTCGGCTGAGAATTGCAGGCCGAAATGCCTTGCTGCACCGCTGCAGCCAGCAAAGCTTGCAGGGTGGCCTGGTCGAGCAAAATTGGTTGCAATGAAGCGACGCCTTGTGAGGCCGAAGATGTTGAGGCCGTCTCAGCGGGCGGCGGGATCCTCAGCTCAGCGGAGGGACACGGCCCTCAAGGATCCATGGACCTCCGGAAAAGGTCGGGGTCATCTAAGGAGGGCACCACCACAGAGTGAGGAAGAGGAGGATCAGAAGATGCATCCCTCGAATCCACTGCCTGTGAGGCCCTGCTGCCCGAGTGCTCTCCCCTCAGCCCTTGAGCAGGGCGACCCCGATCCTGGGAGGGGGCATCACCAATCCCCAGCCCCCTGGGGTCATCCTCATTCACGTGTCTGTTGGACTTGCTGCGGCTGTTCGTTCGCTGTAGGAACCATGTGGTCTGAAGGCGACAGGAAACCTTTGGTGGAGGAGAGAGGAGCGCTCACTGTGGCTTGCCGGCAGGAGAACAAGCTCCGAGACCCCAGGCAGCCAATATCGAGGCCTTCAGTGTCCAAGAGAAAGCGCGCACTTCTTGCGCTCTGCCGGCTCCAATGATGATGTCAGAGGTCGTCCGAGGCCTCAAAGCGCTCACGCGGGCGAACTCTGGCATGAGGTGAGGCCTGCAAGGACTAGCGCCGAACGCGAGCAGCCTCTAGTGCTTGGCGAAGCAGCAGGCTACCGGCAATTGAAAACAGCTGAGAGGCGCGAGAGACACTCAGCGGTGAGGCAGCGAGCCGCTGATAATTAGGAACAGCTGAGAGGTGCGAGAAAACTCAGCGCCGACGCGTATGTTCACCTGACAGGCTGCCGATCTGAGGAGAAGCTGCGATGATCCTGTGGCAAAACTGCAATCACTGGAACAGGCAAGTGAGAAAATCAATGATAGCCCTCTAAACAGAAGGAAATTTCAGTAAAAAAAAAAAAAAGAAGGCTAAGGGAAAGAAAAGTGAGAGTAGAAGGGAGAGAGCCAGGAAGGAATGGGAAACCACGACCAGTCCTAATGGCAGACCGAGTCAGATCTGGGTATCTAAGATGGTGCCCAGATTAATATTCTGCAGACTCGGTCCCTCATTGGCTGGCACGAGGTTAACCCATTCCTGAATGATGGCTCCTCCCACAGTGGAGAAATAGCTAATGACAAAATCTATACATAGTTGACATTTTAGTGATAATGAACTGGCCAGTGTTTTTTTAATGTCAATAAAATCATTATCACAACTTCCATATTAATCCAATTGTGTTAGTTGAATATTCTGTAAGTAACTTAATTATCTTTTTTTATCCACAAGCTAGTTGTTAAAGATTTCAGCCTTCTTTTATTATTTAACATATAATTGAATAAATGTGTATATCTTTTCACAATGATTCACATCAGCAAAAGCAACAAAGAAACACAGCAGCATAAAGACTAAAATATATAGAAATTTAGGATGATAGCCTGATTCATTTTATGCACACAATTGTTATTCTGTTATCAAATAAAAAAAATTATTACAGGTCAAGGATTCAGACTCAATTGTGTTATCCACTTTCCATACTACCAAAATATATTTGTAATACTATCTACAGGTCAAATATTGTTTAAATAAATTCAAATACACCTGTTGAAATTTTTATCAATAAGTTCTTTGCTCTCTTCTAAAATCGGAGAGAAAATTTTATTTATTTTCCATATGCAAAATTACAGATTTTTTGTGCTCTTGGAATTTTTATCTTTTTTAAATGAGTGGTAAAGATTTCTAAAGGAAAAGTGATTCAGTCTTTGACGTTATTTAATTTAAAAAATGTAATTAGGGCTTCAACTCTGTTCCTCCACTCTCTATGTTATTCATTTTGGAATGCTGCAAACCACTGAGATACTGTGTAAGTTTTATTTGAGGGTGTCTATCTACTCAAAATAAACTTGCTACAATTAGCTGCTCTGAAAGGTCAGTCTCTTGTGTGATGGGAGATTGTGTGTCTGTATGTATATATGTATATGTACATATATCTCCCAAAATAAGACCATGACCTATTTTCTTTTGTGCCCCCAAATAAGCATAGGGCTTATTTTGGGGGGTGTATTATTTTTCCCCAGGTATGGGAGGCCACTTCTGCTTGCTTATGGCAGGGAAGAAGACCGCATGGTACGCCAGTGCTGCTATGGCGAGGTAGGGAGGGTGAAGTTGCCCCACATGCCCTGCACCGGCTTACCTCAGGGCCTCTGCAGCCAGGTCACTTTGTGGGCAGTGGCTCTGGCAGCCCCATCCAGTAGGACCCCATGTAGCTACTGGCCCACTTCTTTTACTTGCTTGCGACCACAATGGAACAGGAGGCCGAGCAATGCCCAGTGCCACAGCCATGAGTTGAGGTGAGGGAATGGATCTGTGCCCATGCGCCCCACACCAGCTTACCTCAGGGCCCCTGCAGCTAGACCATCCATGTTCCAACACCTGCCTCACCTGACCTCGTGGCCCCATGGCTTTTGGACACATGACATAGCCTCTTTTGTGAGCAAACAGCAGTGGGCTGGTTCCACCACCTCCCCATCTTGCCTCGTAGTAACAAGAGCAACCTTTCGGAATGGATGGGCGGCTGGCTGCACAAGCTCTTAAATAGGCCTTATTTTGGGGATAGGGCTTATATCAGGTGCATGTGTAAGAAACATGCTAGGTCTTATTTTCAGGAGAGATCTTATTTTTGGGGAAACACGGTTCTTAAAAGTTACCCGTAAAATAATAATTAAAAAGCCATCCTATCACATGCATTCTTACCTAGGGTCCATTTATTGGTACTTAATGGAATGAAAAATAAGTATTTAATTTGAAGCACCGTGAAGAGTGTTCTGGGTTAATTTGTTCCTATACCCAGGACCTTGAAAAATTTGCATTTTATCAACGGCAGATATTTTACCAACGGGAAAAAATTACAACATTTTCTAAGCCCAATTTTATTGCTTGACAATTTGGGAAAATAAGCTATGTAATAGTTTATTAATTGTTTTATGACAGCATAAAAAGATAAAAATAAAATGAAATACATGATCTAATTCCCACGGTAAAATAGCTTTTAAAAAAATACAGCAGACTATTAGTACTTAACGTACTAAGTCAACTCCTTGAAGTCTTCAAAAATGTATATAAATTGGGTTTGGTTCTTGAAGTATTTTACAAATCCCTCAAGGATGACTAATTTGTAAATAATAATTTTTTTACTACTTCTGCAAGTACAGGCACATTCACTTAGTCAGCAAAGCAGAAACCATGCACATTCTTTTTCTAAAAGCTTAGTTTCACCATATAATATTGATGCTGCGTTAGCAACCTTCTGAAGCCTCTTTGAATAAATACTCAACAATCCAAGATTATTTGAACTATAGATTTATGAATTATAATAATACAGAAATACCCTTTTCCAATCTGGTATCTTCCCGGTATTCTACACTACGTATATCATCATCCCCAGAGTAGCCATGTAGCTGGGAAGTGTTTAAAATTGTCCACTAATATGTATGGAGATTATTACAATAATGAATAGTCCAGAGAAACACATGAACCTACTTGTACCTTAATAGGTTCATTTTAACTCAATATTGTTTATATCAGGGGTTTCCAAGCTTGGCAACTTTAAGGCTTATGGACTTCAATTTCCAGAATTCTTCAGCCAGCCATGTTGGCTGGAGAATTCTGGAAGTTGAAGTCCACAAGTCTTAAAGTTGCCATGTTTGGAAACTCCTGGTTTATAGCAACGTTTTCCATAAGATGTCTATTCCCTCACCCCACCCCACCACCAATCCTGTTAATTCAGCAACGTCCGCAATTCAAGGTTTGTGATAAAAGTATTCTGGCCCAAGAAATCCAAAGTGACTTAGAAGAATTCCTCCATTCCATTTTACAAAATTATATCTCTGTAAGGTAAATTGGTTAAAAGAGGGAGCCATAGTTCCGTGGTCAACCACAGAATTCAAAATCAACCATTCATTACACCAAACTGGAATTGTTTCTTGTGAAACGATACAACCCAACTGGAAACTACCCAGGGACTTTCAGTTCCATCCCTTGTTCTGAGAGAGAACATTTTATTCCAGCATTCCCCAAAACAGACATTTGCCAAGCCTTTCTCTAGAAATCCGTTACGAAAAATTATGCCACCGTTTTCCTAATTAGTTCATTCAATAGCTCTCTTTGGGCTACATTTCTTCAGGGAAGCATTTGGTGGTGGTGGTGGGAAATAAACCAGCTTTGATGACTGACCATACAATTAAAGGAGTTGGAGAAATGTTGCCGTGCTAAAAAAAATTAGGACACCAAATAGGGTGAGGAAATGAGGGTTGAGAGGGTGCAGTTGACTTTTGATGCGGTGCCAAATTCATTCATTCTTATCTTTCTGCATACCTACAAAAACTACATTTGTTTGATGAAGAGAGCAAAGGCAGTTCTGCATCCATTCGGGAAGCTAAATCAGAACCAAGCCACGCTGCACATTAAATGAACTCTCTGAAACCTTTGAGCTTTTTTTGGTGGGGGGGGGAAGCTTTAGAGGATAGCAGTATCAGAGGACATGGCTGCGTACTGCAGGAAGTTGAATTTCAAGGCATCTCAAAAAAAACTTTTTTTTTTTTGGGAAAAAAACTTTTTGACAGGCATACAATTGCAAGGGCTTTGCCCCGTTTTATTAAAAGCATGATCTTTACATATATTAATGCAGCGCCATATGCTTGAAGAGTTCTACTTTCTCATCCTAAGAAAAAGACAAGCTGAGTCACAAATGCATAGCAGTTCCACTACCTCCATATGTCTTGATTAGAGAGATGACAGGAAAACTAAAGAGATGGAATATTGGAAAGCCAAGGGGTCTGAGAAGATCCATTCCCTGCTCATCACAAACACAAGCAGGTCAACATATATGTTTTTGGACGAACCTTTATTTAAAAAAAAAAAAAAAACCACCCAAAACCCAGTTATTCATTTATCCATGGGAATAAATCCAAATATTTCCAAAGCAAATCCCAAAAGCAGATTATTAAGCATTCACTGAAATCAATGGGAATCTTCACAGAAACATAGAAGCTCTTAGCTCTTCTAAAATCCAAGCAGATGGGGAAAAATATTGATTTACTATTTATTAAACAAATTTATGTGGCTGCTCAACTCACACAAGACTGACAACATTGAAAATCATGCTTGTTCTCTTCAAATATTCTCAGAAATCAATAGCAATAATTTTCTTACTGCGGTTTAGGTAATGCTACATTTTGTGCCATTTCTGGTCACAAAATGTAATCAAAAGAATCACAGCCATCCCTCTCCTCTCCCGAAACATTAGCAAGGAACATTTGTGACAAAACGTTTGTGACCAAAAAGTTTAATAAAATTTGCTGTGCATGTAGTCCTTGAGTTACAATGGCAATTGGGACCAAAATTTACGTTGTTAAGCAATGAAGTCATATACGTGACCACACTGCTTAGCAACAGCTGTCCCTGCACTCCACAATGCTGAATCCCACAAATCATTAGCCAAGGACACATCCTAATCCAAGCCATTCCTATCCAACCAAGCTTCCACACTTGGTTCTTCCAAGATAAGGGATTGGAAAGATAGTGCAGTGGTTAGAGTGCAGTACTGCAGGCTACTTCAACTGACTGCTAGTTCAGCAGTTCAAATCTCACCAGTTCAAGGTTGACTC
>JANHGD010362110.1:0-10220 GCA_027560375.1 Imantodes cenchoa
TAAATACAACTAACTAACTAACTAACTAACTAACTAACTAAATAAATAAATAAATAAATAAATAAATAAATAAATAAAATAAAATAAACCTGCTAAAATGTTAAATCCCCTGTGTAAATTCTGTAAATTTACTTGCAGGGAAGTCTCCATTAGGTCACAGATAGAGGAAAATATGCAGCAGGGGCTAGAAAATGAGGGCTAAAAAGAGGGGACAATTGTCAATCTAGAGAAGAAATATTTCTAAAATACAAAAAAACAAAAAGGAAAAATAGAATATCTCACCAAAGCAAATGGCTGACTGATCACCAGGCTAACTTTATTACAGGGAGACCCTAGACTGCCATTTTTACTGCAGATTTAGTAAGACTTGGATGGCGATAGTAGCCTTTTAGCTATCGGATCTAAGATCTGTTGTATGGAGGAGGTTGAAATATAACCTCAATATATACAGGTAGTCCTCAACCTACGACCACAATTGAGCCCAAAATTTTTGTTGCTAAGTGACACTGGACACTGCAACTGTCATAAATATAAGTCAGCTGTCAAGCAGACGAATCTAAATCACATGACCATGGGGATGCTGCACACAGTCATAAGTGTTGAAAAACGGTCACAAGTTCGTTTTCAGTGCCGTTGTAATTTTGAACTGTCACTAAATGAACTGTCCTGAGTAGGTAGTGACCACTTGCTGGCCATGCCTCCAAACCGGTCCCTTGGTCACCGCTCGCTCGCCCCATCCCATTTCTGCAAAGGCAGAGACCCCTCCCCCTTGCAGGGCAATCCAAAGAGGGGAGGGGGATGCTGCAGAAAAGGCCGCCTTTCACCATGCCCACGTGCCTCCTATGCCAGCTCCGCAAGGCTTGGGGCTTGGAAGCAGCCCACTGGCTTCCCACTAGGCCACCTGCCTGCTCTCTTTGATCACCAGTGCCACTCTGGGAACTCGGCCTGCAGAGTCCGGCGCTCCGGGGAAAGGAGACTCTGTGGCAGAGCTGTTTCCCACCAGTGAAGAAGCAGAGTGAGAGGCGGGGAATCCACCGGCAGCCAGCAAGGAAGGCCAGGCCCAGCCGTGCCACTGCGGAACCCACGGCACTTTCCCTATTGCCTGGGTGGTGGCACTTACCCAGGCGGACCAATAGCGCAGCCCCAGGACGTCTGCTGCCTGCCTGCCATTCCAGAGCACTACTGCACCACCGCCGTTCATTTCTCCCACTGTGAAATGAACTAACAGTGATGGGGTTCCTTCAGAAGGGCAGGGGGATGTGTGCAGCCAGATGGTGGGGGTGAGACCGGTAGTCCCCTCCAAGCGCAGCACATCGAGGCAAAGGCGGGCAAGGTGGCCCCGCCATGCCTGTTGCTGCAGAGGTGTGATGATCACTCAGCCAGAGTGGCCACGACGGGGGCTGCATTGCCCTCTCCGCCTGCGCTATGTCCCACTCTGGCCAGCTGCACTACTACAAGTGAGGTGACCTGGTCTTTGGCAAATGAAGGGCTACCCACACTGGCCCACTTGGGTAAGCGCCGCCCAGGCCAAAGGGAAAACACTGCAGCTAGGTCGGGCGCTCTCCCTGCGCGGAGAGCTGCCGCCCCGTTTGCTGCCAGTGGCTTCCGCGCTTCTCGCTCTGCTTCTTCACCAGTGGGAAAGAGCACAGCGGCTGAGCCTCCTTTCCCCAGAGCGTCTGACTCTACAGGCCAAGTTCCTGGAGTGGGGCCGGCGGTCGGCCGGGCCAATCTGCAAAAAGAGGAGGCATTGGCCGGATGGGAAGCCAGCGGGCAGCTCCAGAGCCCCAAGCCCCACAGAGCCGGCAAGGGGAGGCACGGGTGGAAGGCAGCCTTTTCTGCAGCATCCCCCTCCCCTCTTTGGATTGCCCTGCAGGGGGGGCTCTGCCTTTGCAGAAACAGGGCAGGTGATTTGTACAGAGGTTTGGCAGGGCAGGATGTGCGGCCCTATGGATGGAGAGTGGGGCAAGAGAAGTCTGCGAGGTTCGCTTGGGCTCTCAAGCCAGATGGTGGAGGGAAACTGAAAGCATTGGCGGCTTCAGAAGGGAAGAATGCAGGGTTGGGTTCCTCCCAGTTTGGACTGGTTTGCCTGAACCATTAGCAACCCGCTGGTGACATCACGATGACATCAACAAACCGGGTTGGTCGGTGCTAGTCTGTGGGTGCCTCCATCTTTAAAAATATATATATATATTTTTTTAATTTTTAAAAAATGTTGGTCTTCTGCACATGCGCAGAAGCCGAGTTTCTCGCTCTGCGCATGCGCTGCCTCCCTACCCGCAATTCGCTTGCTTGTTTGCTCGCTCGCCCCACACATCTGCAGCAAGCTTGCCCTGCCTACCTACTTGCCTGCCACTTGCTGGCTCGCCCCACCTCTGAGACCATGCAGTCCTGGCTGAGAAGTTTGCAGGAGTTACTGCTGCCTCAAAGTAAGACTGCAGGCGCCGACAGAAGCAGGGCGGGAAGAAACTACCAAGAGCGGCGCTGGGCTTCACTGTCTGCTCGAGCCTCGGGAATTGCTGAGGCCTTCCATACAGCCATTCCCTGGGCTCGCATAGATGGGGAAGCCCGGCGTTGCTCGGAGGAAGTCTCCGCGGGGTGGGAAAATGGTAGGAGGTAATTACCAAGAGCAGTGCTGGGTTTTGCTGTCTGCTCGAGGCCCATGAATGTCTGAGGCCTTCCTTTTTTATTGATTTATTTTTATTCATTTATTTGTCAAACATGTACAAGATAGTAGGTATCGGTATAAACATAAACGTTAGCAAAGTAGGTACAGGTAAAAAAAGGGTAATAGGACAGTAGGACAGGGACGGTAGGCACAATGGTGTGCTTATGCACACCCCTTACAGACCTCCTAGGAATGGAGTGAGGTCTACTGTAGATAGTCTAAGGTTAAAGTTTTTGGGGCTTGGGGAAGAAGCCACAGAGTCAGGTAGTGCATTCCAAGCATTGATCACTCTGTTCCTGAAGTCGTATTTTCTGCAGTCGAGTTTGGAATGGTTTACATTAAGTTTGAAACAATTCTGTGCTCGTGTATTGTTGCAGTTGAAGCTGAAGAAATCATTGACAGGTAGGACACTGTGGTAGATGATTTTATGAACTACATTTAGGTCAGATCGAAGGCGATAAAGTTCTAGGCTGTCTAAGCCCAAAATTTCAAGTCTGGTGGAATAAGGTATTCTGTTGCGAACAGAGGAATGGAGGACTCTTCTTGTGAAATATTTTTGGACTCTTTCGATTGCATTGTCCACAGATTGGACATTTCAAAGATTTCTCCATGGTGTGAGTCCTCTGGTATATTACCAGGTGGGAATTTTGACTGAAACTTTTCCCACAGTCAGGACATTCAAATGGTTTCTCTCCAGTGTGAGTCCTCTGGTGTACCACGAGGTTGCAATTCCGACTGAAACCTTTCACCCACATAGGACATTCATTTTTGTCTTAATTGTTTTAATTTTTTTCATTTATATTTATATTATTCATTTATATTTATATTTTTCATTTAATTTTTTACACTTATATACCATAATATCAATGTTACAAACTTGTACATTTTTCCAATATATCATAAACAAATATCGTAAATTTGCACCGTTACTTTTATCTCCCATCTGTTTTCCTTCTATATTTCATGTTACACCCCTCCATCTCCCTCTCTTCCCACTACCTTCTTTCTCCCTCTCTCCCTCTTACCTATTTCCCTCCTACCTGTCTCCCCTTCCTACCTACTTCCTCTTCCTCCTTTTTGTCCTTTCCTGAGTACTTCTAATCTTAATCTGTTATGTGGTTGACAGGCAAGCTTTCCAGAACCCTAAATTTATTCCAACATCGGTGCTATTCATAAACTAACATCTTCTCTTTATCTATATTTAAACATGTAATATATTCTTCTAGGTATAACAAATATTATCTAATGCTACCTCCTTCCTCCTATTTTTGTCACCTGGGTCTACCACCTTTAGTTTTCAATTTTCTTTCAAATTATTCACCATTGCTTATCTTCCAAATGTCTTCATTTTCTTGTACTTCTTAATTTTAGGCCTTACTCCTTCCTTTCCTCAATTATAGAGACCTTTATAAATAATAATTACACAAATCTTATAACATACTAACTATATCAATAATTATCTAAATTATCCTTTTCAATCCGTTTCATTTCTCTTCATATCTCTATTCATAAAAACTTAATTCAAACCAACATATAAAATATAGTCTTATATAAAACCCTTTACAAATAGTTATGCAAGTCTTATAATATTCCAAATGACATCTATAATTTTCTAAACCTTTTTCAACAGTAACTCAATTTATAAATTATGCATATCTCATATAGAGAGCAAATCTTATAAAGAGCATCAAAATTTGATTCAATCCAATTTAATAACAATTTAATCTAAATTTATTAACTTATGTTAGAACCTTGTTCAAACTGGTTGGGTTTACTAATATATGTATAAACCATTAATCTGTCTTTATGTTTAAAAGGTGATATTGCTTTAAATGTTCGTAGGCGCTGTCTGATTGTTAATGGTTATAAAATGAGAACAGGCTAGTTTGAGTTAGGGCTTTTGCTGAGGGCTATTTGCTGAGTGATTGATTGCCTGATTGCTTCTACCCATGCTCCTGATTCTACTACAGAAGTCAGCTACAGTTTGTCTTAACCGAAGATACTACGCTAAGAAGTTCAAGGTTCTTCTGATGCATTATTTGCTGAACTGCTGAGAACGTTATCTATGACAGATTAATAGCTAAGTGCTTTAAACTTTGTGTCTGTAAATTATGGCTGTAATCTTTGTTAGCTATTCGAGACAAAGATAGGCTGAAGAAGATTCTTCATGTTAACTATAGTATGGACTTATTTTGATTACTATTACTCTATATAGTACCAAGCTGCAACCACATATTCTGTTGCGTTATGCTCAATTACATAAACCTTTCCTTAACAATTTATAAAACACCTCTTGACATAACAATGCTGATTAATTATACATACTTACCTACATTAATATTGTTAACACAATTGTAATAACACAATTATTCCAATTCTAGGAAGGAAAAGAGAAATCTTATCAACGATCAATCATCCATTCTCTTTTGAATTCTCCCAAATTCCATTTCTTATATATTTTCCCTTTCCCCCTCTTCTCTTAACTTTTTCTTTTTCTTTCTATAGTTGCTATACCAATAATTCCTTTTCTTCCAAATTTCTTTCCTTCCTTTTATGTAAGTTGTTTGTATAAATCTATTCTTAGTTTTTTCTAATCTCTTCTCCCTATTACCCCTCTTATTTTTTCATGTCTTGCTCTTTTCATGTCACTGTAAATCCCAGAGTAATCATCAGTTTGTCTTCTGGTGTTTCACAAGGTAGAAATTCTGATAAAAACTTTTCCCACAGTCAGGACATTCAAAGGGTTTCTCTCCTGTGTGAGTCCTCTAGTGTGCCACCAGGCTGGAACTCTGACTAAAACTTTTCCCACAGTCAGGACATTCAAAAGGTTTCTCCCCTGTTTGAGTCCTCTGGTGTTGCACCAGGTTGGAACTCTGACTAAAACCTTTCCCACAGTCAGGACATTCAAAGGGTTTCTGCTCTGTGTGAGTCCTCTGGTATGTCACCAGGCTGGAATTACCACTAAAACCTTTCCCACAGTCAGGACATTCAAAGGGTTTCTCCCCTGTGTGAGCCCTCTGGTGTCTCACCAGGCTGGAATTCCCTCTAAAACCTTCCCCACAGATAGGACATTAAAAGGGTTTCTCTCTTGTGTGAGTCCTCTTGTGTTTCAGCAGGCTGGAATTATGACTAAAACTTTTCCCACAGTCAGGACATTCAAAGGGTTTCTCTCCTGTATGAGTCCTCTGGTGTTGCACCAGGGTGGAATTCTGACTAAAACCTTTCCCACAGTCAGGACATTCAAAGGGTTTCTCTCCAGTGTGAGTCCTCTGGTGTGTCACCAGGTGGGAATTATAACTAAAACCTTTCCCACAGTTAGGACATTCAAAAGGTTTCTCTCCTGTGTGACTCCTCTGGTGTTGCACCAGGGTGGAATTCTGACTAAAACCTTTCCCACAGTCAGGACATTCAAAGGGTTTCTCTCCTGTGTGAGTCCTCTGGTGTTGCACCAGGCTGGAACTCTGACTAAAACTTTTTCCACACTCAGGACATTCAAAGAGTTTCTCTCCTGTGTGAGTCCTCTGGTGTTGCACCAGGCTGGATCTGTGACTAAAACTTTTCCCACATTCAGGACATTCAAAGGGTTTCTCTCCTGTGTGACTCCTCTGGTGTTGCACCAGGTTGGAACTCTGACTAAAACTATTCCCACAGTCAAGACATTCAAAGAGTTTCTCTCCTGTGTGAGTCCTGTTGTGTCTTACAAGGTGGGAACTCTGACTGAAATTTTTCCCACAATCAGGACATTCAAAGGGTTTCTCTCCTGTGTGACTCCTCTGGTGTTTAACTAGGTCGGAATTCTGACTGAAACGTTTCCCACAGTCAGGACATTCAAAGGGTTTCTCTCCTGTGTGAGTCCTCTGGTGTTTAACTAGATCGGAATTCTGACTGAAACGTTTCCCACAGTCAGGACATTCAAAGGGTTTCTCTCCTGTGTGAGTCCTCTGGTGTCTCACCAGGTTGGAATTCTGACTAAAAACTTTCCCACAGACTGGACATTCAAAGGGTTTCTCTCCTGTTTGAGTCCTCTGGTGTATCATGAAGTGGGAATTTCTAATGAAAGGTTTCTCACAACCAGGAAATTGAAAAGGTTTCTCTCCTTTGTGAGTTCTTTCATGGTTCACCATCGTGGAATTATCACTAAAACCTTTGCCACTGATAGGACATTCAAAGGGTTTCTCTCCTCTGTGAGTCCTCTGATGTCTCACCAAGGTTCAAATTGCAACTGAAACTTTTCCCACAATCTGGACATTCAAAGCATTTTTGTCCTTTGTGAGTCATCTGGTGTATCTCAAGGCTGGAATTCTGACTGAAACTTTTCCCACAGAAAGGTCATCTGACATTTCTCTGTTGTCTTATTCTCTGTTGTCTGAGATGGACATTTCTAATGAAGCTTTTCCCACAATCTAGACACTCATACAGTTTCTCCCTCAAGTCAATCCACTGATTCATCACCAGGCTGGAACTGTGACTGATTTTTTTTACAGAGTCAGCACATTCAAATGGTTTCTCTTCTTTGCGAGTCTCTGGTGCTTCACCAGACTGGAATTCTCACTAAAACATTTCCCACAGAAAGGAGGTTCAAATGGTGTTATTTCCATATGTGCATCGTTTAGTGTCTCAGGACCTGATAATTTTTAATGTAACTTTCACACAATCTGCAGAGTCATACGTTTTCTCCCTCCTGTGAGTTATCTGATGTAGCACCATGTTGCCATGCTCACTAAAGCATTTACTGCATTGGGAGCACTTTTGTGGCTTCCCTCTTGTGTGTGGGTGCTTCCATAAACCACAAGGGAGCTTTTCTGACCATAATTTTTGCCACATTCAGGTCGTTTGTATGGCTTTTCACCTTTCTGGCACCTCTTGTGCATAATCAGCTGTTATTTGCAATCTGTGCTTTTCCCACAATAGGCAAATCTATGGAGTATTTCCACAGCTGATATTCTTGAAGCGAAAAAAATGTAGACAATGCCTTGTTTAGTGTTGCTCTCATTCAAGCCATTTTCTTCCTCACAGGGAGAGGCCTGCATTACTGTCTGTTCTACATAACTTTACTTTGCAGTTTCTTCCCCACTGACTTCCAGATATTTCCCTCTTTTGCTGAATTAAAAATATTCTCCCTTCACTTTTCATGTAACGTATCCTTGAGTATTGTATAATCTGCTTATTCTTTCTTGATTTTCTCTGTTTTTTTCTAACAGCTGCTGGAGGAAGAGCAGAATTGTATCGTTTTCTTAAGAAAATGGAAAATATTTTGATTTGGGGCTTGATTTTCTTCCCTTTTCAATGTTGCTTGTTATTTACAGTTGTCCCGAGTGCTCTAATTGCGATCCTCTTTGTCTGTAAGATTTAAAGAAAAGTAGAACTTTGTTTATAAAATGGTTAGAGATGTGAAAAAAGAAAGCAAATATGCCCCAATACTAGAATAATCAGTTACATTATTTATGATTTATTTGATACATAGAAGATTACCGAGATCCATGTTCAACATTCAGTTTAGTTGGGTCAATCACAAATTCTTACCAATGCAAAGGACTATCATTAATTATATCTTGAAGTGCTGGGGATAGATTTTATAATTGCAGACATACCCCTACAGAGAGAGTACAGATACACCTACTTATACATGTATCCATGGAGAAAATCTATGTCTTTCATGCCTGACAAAATGTTCCATAATGGCAAGACATAGAAATAAAAAAAACAGGGGGGCATGATCAGAGCCACAGCAACACAGCGTAAATTTTGGGGCTCTGAAGTTTTGCTGAATCCCACCGTCATAGGGGGTCCTTGTGATCCAGAGCTATCCTGGAGGGACAGTGAGGAACCGCAGCACAGACTGGCGTGGAGGTGGAAATTGCAATTTCCCCAAAATGCCAGTGAAAAGCTCTGGACCGGGCGATGTGGAAGACAGCTGGATGAGCTGTCAAAAGCTGGGGCGACCACGCTGAAGAAGTGAGAAACAGTGGAGTGAAACATCTGGGTGAGATACTTTTGTCTTCGTCGTGTTTTCACTTTTCCTCTTTATTTTTTTTAAATATACTTTTTTCTACCTTTGGGCTTTCCTATTATATTTATCGGATTTACTGGATTGAGGTAACAAGAACCTGAAGATTGTGATTGGGTTTTTTTTTGTTATATTTGTTATATTTTTATTTTTTATTCTCTACTACTTCTATTGTTTGGTGGCGGTGGTTTATTTTTACGCTGATGGTGATTGATATCGATCAATCTGGATTATCAATATTGAGTGGAAAATGAGTAAGATAAGAATTCCCCATTCTTCCGCAGCAGCGAGCCCTACAACACAGAAGACATCTGAGGTAGCGGCACAACAAGAAAAGATGAATACCAAATTAAAAAGTTTATTACGGGCAATACATCAAGACCTGAAAGAGGTAAATGAGGAAATTAAAAAAAGAAAGAGAAAGTGGGGAAAGTAGAAGACGAAGCCAAGGAAATGAAAGAGATGATGGGGAAGACAGAAGAAAGAATCCAAAAAGTGGAAGAGAGAAGTGATCATATAGAGAAAAGAGTAGAAGAGATAAATTTGAACACAACGATTTCAGGGAAAAATTATGAGAGTGCAATCATAACAGAGATGGATCGTGCCGACTATTACCTATGCTTTCAAAATATTGAAGAAGAAAAAGGAGAAAATTTACCAGAACTAATAGCGGAAATGTTGGCAGAACCAATGATGGAAAGTAAAGAATTTTTTTTGAATGAGGTTGATGAAATATTTAGAGTGCGTACAAGATATGCTATGAGTCATAAATTACCAAGAGAAATACATATTAGATATACAAAAAAAGCAGTGAGAAACCAGATCTTACAAATGGCAAGAAATACTACAATAAAATACAAGATGACAGAAATTGTGATTTTAAAGCAAATTCCCAGAAGAGTGAGAGATATTAGAAAAGAATACCAATTTGTAACTAAATGTCTGATTAGAAAAGGAGTGAATTTTACATGGCTAATACCTGAAGGGGTATTGGTGAATTGGAAAGAACAAAGATATAGACTGGCCCCTTTGGATAAAGCGGAATCATTTTATTACCAATATACTGAGCTTTTAGAAGATTCAAAATCCATTGAAGAAAAAAAGAAGAACCAAGAGACAAAGGAAAAAGAAAGAGAAATAATAGAACTACAAGAACGGGAGGAAAGAGCAATAAGAGAAGGAACTCGACCAAAATAATGTAAGGAACAAGAGTAACTAAAGCAACTAGTCAAACAAATAAAAAGATGGAAGAAGAGATGAAAATAATTTCACTAAATGTAAATGGATTAAATTTGGCGATAAAAAGAAGAATAGTAAATAAATTAGAAAAATTAAAACTCGAGATTATTTGTCTACAAGAAGTACATATTAAAAAACAACATAGAAAGTACTTAGAACATGAGAAACTTGGAAAACTATATACATCGCTAGCAGATCAATCTAAAAGAGGAGTCATTTTATATATTAAACAAGAAATACAATCAGAAATAATATATGAAGACTTAGAAGGAAGAATATTAATGGTTGAAATAATAATGAACTTTAAGA